>VZRV01009164.1:2390083-2414092 GCA_013398115.1 Falcunculus frontatus
GGCGGGTGACCTTGAAGCGCGGGCCGGCAGCAGAGAGGGAGACAGGCAGGGAGGGAGGGAGCCCGGTGTAGCCACCCCTCCCGAGCCCCACCGGGAGCGGAGCTGCCGCCCGGCGCTGTCGGGGAAAGCTCCCGCTCTCAGCCGCGCTGAGGGGTCGTCAGGCTGGCTTCGGTCCCAGCCGGACAGCTGATGGAGAGGTGAGGGGTCCCGTGGGTTTTCCTTCCCCCAGGATGAAGCGGGAGAACCAGGAGCACTTTGCGTGTGCTCCGTCTACTTTTCTAATCTGCGGGCACCCCAGCTGGTCGGGGGAAGTGGGGTAGTGGTGACCGTCAGTGCTGATGCTGGCAATCAGGAAAAACCTTAGTTTGGGCAGGATCTTCCCTGCCGTGATCTCCACCGGGCCCAAAGGTTCTCAGCTAGCTATTGCAGAGCCAACTGCAGCATATTTCACCCACAGAGCTAACCTGCTTGGTTATAGGGATGAATGGAAAAGTCTCTTCAGACTCTCAATCTAAACTCACGGGGCGACACACATAGAGTTTGGGAAGGGTCCATACTTATCGAGGTCCAGATATTGCAGGTACAGCCCAGCTTCCTTGACAGTCAGGAAATCAGGTGTCTCTGCAGGTGCCTCCCCAGATCCAAACTGGGGAGAAGCATAAGCTGCAGAATTTGCTGGAAACTGCTTCACTTTTTCTGAGCTCTGAGGCTCAGCCTTGGTGATGGGATGATTGGCATGCTCTTGTCCACTGTTGCCTGGGATGAGGAAGGAACAGTGTGTAGGCCTGATGGTCTCACTCAAGGAGATGCATCCAAGGGGAATTGCCAAGCCCTGCTTCTTAAGGGAATAGATGTGATGGCCAGGGGTGCTGCTGAAGGAGCTCATCTTCAAAAGAGGCTGGGAATGTGTTTCCTCTCGCCTTTCCCCTGTTTCCATGGGAACAGCAGCAAGCAGGAGCAGCCTGCTTGGAATTTTGCTGCCTACTGCTCAGACACCCCCTGCCCAATCATCTTGGCAGACTTTGGCTCTTGAGGATTTCAGACCCATCCTCATGTGATGGATCCCATGCCTCCAAGGAGAGCTCACCGATGCATATGTGTCATGGCAGAGCAAGGCAAAGAGGCACAAGGCCAGAGCTGCCAGGATTCCTGTAGCAGCACTGAACGCTATTCTATGCACATTAATAGACAGTTGTAAATAATTTGCATTCCTATATGCATTTCTGCTTTTTATAGGATGTGACCTCAGCTAGACCAAAAGGCGCCTGAGGAATGATCACCCTCCAGGAACAGCACTGGTTTTATCTCAAATATGTGAATATCACACAAAAAGAGCAAAACAGAAGGGTGAAGAGGGAGGAAAGGTGATACAAGTTTATGTCTTTGCATATAATAGCCCATGGTGTCTTTTTCTCCAGGGAATTTGTCCATTCACTTTTGAATTTATTTTTTTTTTATTTTGGACTTGCAGATGCTTCATGCATTCTCTGGCAAGGAGTTTCACAGCACGCCCACAGACTCAAGGAGCTTCCTTTGGTGTGCCCATTTTGGGCTTTTTGTCCACTAGGATTACCCCTTGGGAAGCAGGCTGCAGCCACCCCTATGGAACTACTCACAATGCCATTTATCCTCCACTGGTGGAGTCGGTGGCTACTGGTGAGCCAGAGTTTTTTGTATCAGACATCTTTGATACTGGTCTTGGCAGCATATCTTGGAGACAACGCTGTCAAGCACATCACCAGCTGTGCTATTTTTGAGATGAGGTGGCACAAAAGAGGTCGTGTGCCCTGCTTTTGCCTGAACTGACGTTGTATAAGTTCTCAGCCACTTTCTGGGGAAAACAGGCACGTGGCAGATTTTGACCCTTGGGCCAGAACCCAAAGGCATGGCTGCTAATATATTACAAAGGGCACAGGACTCCCAGGAATGGGAGAAATAAGACTACATGATGCTTAGGCCTTCCAGAAACGAAAGCAAGATGGCCAGCATCCAATACTGTGTTCTGTGTCATCATCAGAGGGAGAACCCAGCAGTTGTAATTACAACACACTGCCCGATCCACTCAACCCTCCTTCTCTTGGGAGCAAGAGACAAAAATATGTGAGATTTCCCTCCAGTTACTCCTGTAGGTTTCAGGATGCTCTACTGGAAAATCATGTTGGAGAGTGGGATATTTCTGGGATGGAGGCCCTTCTGATGTGACAAAATGGTTGAAAGAGGCAGGGAGGCTTTTAAGAAGACACAGCAACTGAAGTAGAGGTGGTGCCCTTACCAGGATATCAATAGGTTTGTTCTCCAGAAACCCTGTATCTGCCACCCTGCAGAGACATTCATATCTGTTCCAAGCAGGCATAAAGCATGACATCATATTAGCAGGATTTGTTCACTTTCCATAATGCATCAAACCACAAAAGGTCTCACTCTTCTGTCTCTGGTAGTTACAGAAAAAAGCCTTTTAGTTCCTGCTTAAATATTAGTTCTTACCCATGCAGCAAATTTGCATTTAATTTCTAGAAAAATTTTGATGGAGGCTGAATTTTAAACCAGATGGCCATAAATAACCTATCCTTGTGCTGGTATTTGTAGCCTAAATATAAAAATGGATTTTGCAGCATCATATAGATACCTATATCACTGTGTTTAGCTTTACTTTTTCCAGTAGACCAAGTGTGATCAAAATTCAGTCTTTTGTTCCAAAGCAATCAATGATTCCTAGCAGTGTGCTGCTTTTTGTCTCTCAAGAAGATGTGTGGCAGAGAATCCCCTCGTGTTAGGATGCAGGATTTTCTATGCTCAGAAATTAATGCCTATTCAATTTAGAAATTTCAAGGATACTTTCTGCTGGCTGCCTGAGCCTTCCAGAATGTGTCACTCCAATTAAATTACTCCTTATTAATGCAACAAGGGGAGTGTGGGTGAAGGAACGTGCCTCTTGCTCCAGTTAAACAGCATCCCTTTGCCACTGTTGGTCAGTGGTGTTGACTGTCTGGGGGCCATCTACCTCTGCAAGCTTTGTCCTCAAGGAAATATGTGCCATTAGTTATGTTTTTGTCTGCTACACTCAGACTTCATGTCTGCTGGGAGGAGATCCAGGTGTGCTTTTTTTATTGTGGGAAGGAAACTCCTGGCGGTCATTAATTTGTGACTGGGAGTTTGTTTCTGTTTAGCATCACTAACAGGGGTACACATGACGACTGTGGTCCCCAAACACTCAAAATCTTAAACCTCACAAAGTATGTGGGTTTGCAGCTGCTGCTCTGGGGTACATTTCACAGAATAGAATTGCTGTCATTGAAAAGTCTTTGATCCTTGCTCTGATCCTTTCTTTTCCAACGGGCTGCCTGTGTACAGTTTGTTTGTTTTCCATCCAGCCCCATAAGAGTTTATTCTGTCATCATCACAGCTATTTGTGGGGCTCCACAGAGGTTTCTGGGTCAGGTTAAATCACTTTCCTCTCTGCAGTAGCCCAGCAGGATACCCAGGGCCCTCCCTCACATCGCCCCTAGAAATGAAAAGCAGATTCAGCACTGCCCAGATGCTGTTTGACAGTCCTCAGGACATGTGTCCGATATAACTCCAGAGCAGTGGCAACTGCCCCAAGTGCCTGGGCCAAATCCTCCCTTGGCAAATGTTTTGTTCTCACTTAAATTTTTGGCCCATCACCCCCAAAAAGGAATAAACCATAGAAACTAATAGCTCAGAGAATTTAGTCTACCTCTAGTTATGGTCCCGAGAGTCACCTCCCTAAAAGCATAAAATAGGTTTCTGTGGCAGTTTGCCTTCTCCACACTGAAGGGTTGGAGCTGACATACCCTGATCTGGAGAAGCATCCTGCCCCACCCAGCTCTCCCCATGGACCTGGCAGGCAGGGAAGTTGCTGTTCTAGGGAAGGTGCTAAAATCCACTACGTGCTTAGGTGTCATTGTATAGGCCAGCTCCATCAGTCTGGTCAAGGTCCTGGGGAATGGCTGCAATCCTACTTTCTGTGTGCCCCATCACCTGGGCAACACAGACTTGGTCATCACTTTTTCACTGTGTCAGAGCTGCTCTGTCCAATGGGATAGCCACCTGCTCCTGCTCAGCACCCGAATATCTCAAATAGCTCACTCTCCCCCACCTCCTCTCCCTGCCACCCTGCTCACCCCTCTCTCCCAGCCCCTGCCTGGGTTCCTCACTTGCTTTCAGTAATGTGGCTCCACCAGGCCTGTTCCCAACTCACTCTGATGCAAGTGTGGAGAGACACAAGCTCTAATTCAGTCTGGCAGCCGGGAGGTTTAACTCTCCTGAGAGCAGAGCCGAGCTTGCATGAGTAATACCTAGCCACTTGGAGCACTGCTAGGAGACAGGGACTGGGCTAGTGGGGGTGCAGGGCTGCGGTGAGGGGCTGAGGTGACGCGGAAAGCAACTCAAGCAGAATCAACTCAAAAATGAGAGTTAACCCATCCTCCCTTCTACCAGCCATCAGGTCCAGTGTGGCAATGCTAAAGCCCAGGATGCAGCACTGGTAGCATCTGTCCTGCGCTCTCCGGCAAGGTGAGCTGAGGGATGCTTGGGTGGGTTGAGGTTTTTGTTTTGTCTTGGATAGTCTCTGCCAGATGAACTGTACTTAGACAGTCATGAATAAATGATAGCCCGGTGATGGAGCACTGTCTTCCACAGCTATTCCATAGGGAGGGAGGAAGGTTCTTCATTATAGTGATGTGGCCAGACAGAGGTTATCAGAGCCACCCTCTGGAAGCGAGTCTGTCTCTTCACTAGCTATAAAGAGAGCCCCAGGTGACAAGATTTCTCACCTAGGGCACAGTTTCACCATCTATTTAAGCATGGGTTTATTATCAGTTCTCCAAGACCATCTGCCACCCCCTCCCCATTCATAACCACATCTGCCATCTCCTCTGGGAGAGGTCTGAGCACACACACACATAAATCCATAGCAAGGCCTATCAGCCATGCAGTTGCCCAGATGCAAGCACAGAGCATTGCTGCTGCAGCCACAAGGCTGACAAGAATTACACAAGAGGGATATAATTTAGAATGAAGTTTTGTTAAAATATCTAGGGTTTTGTTCATTCACTTTGTAAGTCGAGGATTTTTAGTGCCAACCACTTTCTCTTTGTGGAAGTGAATGCTGTGGCTGAGAGCAGAGTGAGTTAGGTGTGATCCCCATCCAAGGAATTAACTAATTCTCTTGTCCAACTTCCTACACATCATACACACACATACACACAGTGAAAGACAGAAGGAGGTAGAAACTTCCCTGCTCACTGTGGGACTCTGAGCAACAGTGGGTATCTTCTCAGGAAGGGCGTTAGCTGGGCAACCTGCCGACCACCTACCACATGCAGACACACCTGATCTGCTCTGCGTTGTGTCACCACGCTGGCATGATGGCTCCCATACATTACAGGAGTGCACAGTGGAAGGATGAGAGACATCCAACACAGACTGCAAGGAGAAAAATTCTGGCTGGAAATAATCCCTTATTGAAAAAGAAAGCAGATGCCCAGAGTAGCATCCCTGGAGAGATTCAAAATGACCCTGTGACTTCAGCCAGACTTACCAGGAGAGGGCAGCCAGTGCTTTCTGGGCTGACTACCTCAGAAAATGGGTACCTGAGGAGGACCTGCTTTGCATTGCTCTGTTGGAAAGCTTGGCCTTGCTTCCAGGCATTGAATCTTGAAAAGTCATATTACTCCTTTCCTCTGTTGGGGCAGAAAGTGAAGTGACCCAGTTTGGTGCACTACAGAACTGATTTGCTGTCAGATAAATGGAACCACAGTCAGAGCAGAGTCTGTTGTCTTTCCTGCAACTTTCATTGCTCTTCCAGGGCTTCTGCTTCCCTTGAATGCCCAGCTCACAGGGCTGAGCTCTCTGAGCTGGAGCTGGAGCCACAGACAGAGGTCCAGGTTGTTGCTTGGGGTGCCCAGCAACATCTCTGGTGGGGAGAATGCAGAGGGAGCTTCCTCAAATGGGGATCTAGTACCTTTCTTAGGGACTCAGCATTTCTGATTCTGGGAATGAGGGAAAAGGGCTGCATCCCCAGGGAATGGGGCAGCTCAGTGCTCATGTGGGACCAAAGCTGTGCAGTGGACAGTCTGCATGGGGGGAAGGTAGCACCAGTCACATTGCCTGGTGTGAATTACTGTGGCAGTAACTGCTTATCACAATTTCAGGTAACCCATGTCACTTAAAAATTATAGGACCACAGCTGGTAATTAAAGGACCATTATTTTTCCTCAGACCAGACACAGACTGGGTATAATCTCCCTTTCTCCATCTCTCTTAGCTGCATTTCACTTATTTTACCCAGTTAACAGCTCAAAGAACAGAGAAGATGCTGGTGCCAGGCCAGACCTTCGTTTCGTTTAGTAAATCAGAGGGCTGTGCTTGGGGGCAGGACATTATCAGGGACAATACCCGGGGGTCCCGGTAGCCTAGGGACTCCTTCCCATAGCCAAGCTCTGTCCTGCTGCTCCTGGCAGCGCAGTGTGAAGGGAGAGCGCTGGTGCCTTGAGCAGCGTGTGTTGACACTGACCTCTAGTGGGAATAGATCCCTTCCTCTTCGGATTTTCCCTGCAGTTTTAACCACTTTAAGTGAGACATGTTAAGGAGGACTAGACAGAGCCCAGAATCAGAGCTTCGTTTTTAAAACCCTCAAAACCAAATCAGAACATCAAGGTTTGCCTCACATTAATTATTTTTAATCCCTCTACCATTGCCTTCAATGCATTAGCTATTTATGCATGTGTGTATATCTCTGTACTTAAAGCCTCTAAAAATAATGGAAGTCCAAAACTTGCACAGCCAGGCAGAAAAGCTCTCTGGAAGGAAGACAGCATGAAAGGGAGCCCAAGCCTTTCGGAATGAGTAACAGAAAGCAAATAATGGGGCAAAGTGGCCAAGTTCCTCTTTCAGGCTTTCCAATAAAATTGTCCAAAAGGTTAATAGAAGCACAGCCAGTCAGAAGAGGGATGGCAGGACATAGCGCCTGAGCTGGGTGTTAGTGGGTGTAGTTGAAAAGTCAGAGCAGAGAGTGGCTGGCCATGGATGCCTGGGGGACATAGCTGATGTTAATGGGGAGTGCCTGGTCTCCCCACTCAGCTGCAGCCGACCACGGCAGCACAGCCCTGGGAGAGCACTAGCCAGCTCAAAAGTGTTCAAGGCTCACCTTAAGGAAGGTGCAAGATCACAAGCTCCAGCTAAATTCACATCAGCAGCAGAGAAAGGCCGCTTCCAGGAGCTACTTGATAACCAGAGGTGTAGGTAGCTTGCAATGGACTGGACTGTAGAGTCCCCAGTGGTGGATCTTGCAGACCTACTCCAGGGCTTACTACTCCAGGTTCTGTGCTTTGGCTGAACTGTTCCTGGACATGTGCTAGTCCTGGAATCAGGACCCACACCTATTCCCCAACTGGAACAGCACATCACAATGTAATTAAGGTGTGACAGATGTTTAATGCAAAGGTAAGCTGCAACTCATCCACAGAAAAATTAAATCTTTGTGTATCACCACACAGGTTTGTGCTGATTTGACCATTTTATCCATAGGAAAACATACAAGGAACCATTCCATGATGGAGCTGCATCTAGTATGTTACTAGAGAAAATGGCAAAGGCATTTAGGAAGGCAACTGATGGGTAACCTAGTAGCAGTTGGGTATGGAAAGCTGAAAGAATAGAAATTCTGTGTGGGGATCAGGAACAACAGCTGCAGGTGTAGCTGGGATACAGCCACCATCAGGGTGTGAGAGGGAGTGACATGGATATATGGCCCAGATCCCCAGACTACATTAGAAAGAGCTGACAGATGTGGGAGAACCTCCTTCCCCTTAGTAATTGTGATCCTGCAGCTACACAGTGCCAGAGACACAACTGGAGACACTGAAACAGATCCTGAGCATGGGAGGAAAACCTGTGACTGGAAGTCATTGATGCCAAGAGACTTACCTGCTTCCTTGCTGCTGCCTTCACGCCCCAAAACCTTTCTTCCTACAAACCCAAAGCAACAGCTGCAGTGTGGGATAAGGACATATTTGTCGCTCTGCATGTGGTTTCTGTGAGCCCATCCAGTATCCATCACCAAGCTCTTCCCAGGTAAGCTTCCTTGCAGGAAATTGTTCCCCTCCTGCTCAGATGAACTGGAAGAATGGGCACCCTGCAGAGACAGAATGTCATCTCAAGCAAAAAGTGAAACTGATTTTAAAGTGTCAGCTGTGTTCAGAGCTATCTAGGTTGTCTTTTGAGGAAAGCCCATTGCTTGGGACACTGGAAAGTAATTACATGACATCTATGCAGATCCATGAGGAACAAACACCACAGGAGTTTTGGCATTAGGAGGAGAGCACTGAAATGCAGTCTGGTCAGTCATTCACAGGCAGTGAACTGGGTCTTCATTTGACCTTCTATTTTCAGGTTTGATCTCTGTGTCTTGGCTGCTCTTGTGTGAGCCCAGGCAGCCACTCTAGGCTTTGAAAGGATTTCTATTTGCAACACAGAAAGGTGGTGGGAAGCAGCTGGACCAAGAGGCTTGTACAGCCAACTACAGTGACCTCCTGGCTTTTCCTGTAAAGGCAGAACGGATGAGAAGCTGTCTTAGTGGGTGGAACAGTTTAATGTGTGCACATGGGAAAAGCAAATGTCTTGTTTGCACCTCTGCCACAAGTGACATCCACCATATTGTTTCCCACAGAGCCCGTGGCTGCAGTCAGCACCTGCACACACAACAGCATCCTCACCCACACACCGCCTGGTTTGACAAGGTCCCTCCCTCCCCTGGCAAACCTGCCTGCTATTTAAAGAACCCAAACCAACAGGGCAGGGGAGCAGGCAGGCCCAGGGCACACGGGTGTGCACTGCCCGGCGCAGGGAAGTGCAGTGTGGCCGCCTCCCTCCCCTGCGCACGCCGGGTGCCGGCCCTCGCCCACGCTGCCGTGGCCACCGTAACTCTTCTCCGGCTCGGGACTTCTGCGCTCCCCCAGACAAAGGAGGCGGGGAGAGGCAGCCCCTGGTAGTGCCGGGGCGGGGCGGCGGCGGGGGAATCCCGGGCAGGCGGGCCGGGCGCGGCTGAGTCAGTGCGGACAGGAGAAGGAGGCGGAGGAGGCGGGGCCTTGGCGCCTTAACACTCTGCGCCGGCCGCCGCTCGGTGGCTTTCCGGCCATGAGCCCCCCGGCAGCGGGGCCCGGAGCAGGAGCCGGGCCGGGGCAGGCGGACGGCGGGCGCTGAGCCATGTCGCGGGCGGCGGGCGGCGAGTGCCGCAAGGAAGCGGCGGGCTGGGAGGGCGAGGACGGGCAGTGCGACTCGGGCATCGAGTCGCTGCGCTCGCTGCCGGGCGGCAGGGAGACCCCCGCCGCGCCCGAGGGCCGCCCCGCCGCCCCCGAGGCCCTCGAGGAGACCCTCGCCGAGGCCGCTGCCGCCGAGGAGCGGCTGGATTCCAGCTACGGCTCCGGCGCCCTGCCCGAGGCGCTGCCCGGGCTGCCGGGGGCTCCGGGGGGCCGCCCCGAGGAGCCGCCGCCCGGGCCCGAGGGGCTCAGCCGGCAGCAGCTGGAGGCCCTCAGCTACCTTTCGGAGGACGGAGACACGTGAGTGACCCCCGGGAAGCTGCGAGCGCGGCCCCCCCGGCCTCGGGCTGCTCCCCGTACAGCCGGCCGGCGGCGGGGAACCGGTGCCTAGAGATAAGCCAGGCTGTACTTGCCGTGGTCCCCAGTCCTCTCCCGAGGAGCATCCCTTCAGCCGGGCTGTGAAGGACTCCCCGGGCCCCTGTCCTGAGAGCCTCCCGCCTTGCCGTGGTGAGCGTGGATGCTTGGCATCCTGGTGTAGGTTTGGGTGGATGACCCCCCTCACCCGGCTGAGGGGTATCTGAGCCAGGTCCAGCAGAGTGAGCAGGAAGAGATGCGCCTCAGGCTACATGGCACAGAATGGACCCACGATAGGAAGCCAGCTTCCGCTTGCCATGGGGCTGCTAGCAATTAGAAGAAAGGGGGGAGCAAATCAAGCCCCCCCACACTGTCTCTTCCCCAGAGAATGCAACGTTTCCTCCACCACGGGAAAGGCTTGGCTGTGTGAGATAGCATATAAGCAAGTCCTGAAACAAGATTGGCTATGCAGGGCAAGGCCTTGCAATGGCTGTGTTAGATGCTGCTCAACCAAGCAACCCAAGAACTATTTGTTCTCAGGTGGTAATCGCCTTGCTTTGCCAACTTGCCCACAGAGCCGCAGCTTTTGGCACAGTTGTGACGCACACCCCGATGTGGGGCTGCCCTTCTGAGCTTCTGTGACGGAGACAAGTGTTTCTCTTAATGAGGGGGGGCTTCCCACATCCGTAATGCTCTCTCAAGGCTAGAGGCATCATGCCAGAGTTATTTGGTTTGGCTTCTGGTAATTACCTTCAGCTAATCACAGCATTTTTTCCTGTTGTACATTCCCTCGATGGAAGGTTTTCATCATGAGTGTACACATAGAGCATGAGCGAAGCGCTCTCACAGCTGAGGGCAAAGCTTTGCCCCAAACCCAGGCTGGAGCTTAATACTGAGTAATGGTGCAAGAGGAAGAGAAACTAGCAGGCACTGACATGAGCAAGCAAATGTCTTCAGTAGCAGGAGCAGCAAGAAGGCTCTGTCCTTGCCTGGCAGAGCACATCTGGATCGAAGCTGAAGATGAGCTGGGAGACAGCCTGAGTGTTTACTTCCCTGTTAGGAAGGAGTCTGTGCATCTGCTAATTAGTTCATTAATGCTGACTGTGGGACCTGTTCTGAGGATTGGCTTGAAGTCTCGTGGCAAGCAAAGTTAGACTAAACCCAGCCTCCCACACTCCCCAGACAGGCTTTCTACTCCTGTCCTATCTGCAGGCTGATTCTGCGGCTCCTCAGAATGGAGGAGCTTCACCAGTTTTCCCAGCTATAATGCTAGAGCCAGGGTGCCCATGGAGAGAGCCAGGTGTCTTTTAATCAGAGCTGTGGAAGTAACACTTCCCCCCAGGCTTGTCTGTCCTGGAGTGCCCAGGGCTCCTCGCTTACTGTTTTAGTAGTGAGCCCCATAGATGCAGGTGCTTGGAGATGCTTTTAGTGCTTGAGGCTGTCTTGTTTGGTGGTTGAAGCCCTTTGCCTGTCAGACTTGCTTGGAGAGACCTAATGCAAAGATCTCATTACCTAGGAAAACATTAATCAGTGGTGCCTTGGTTACTGTAGGCAGGAGAGGCCCTCAGAGAGCTCCCCGAACGGTTGCGTTTGCTCTTCTGTTTTCTCTCACTCACAGTGCAGTTCAGAACAGGAAATCTGTAAAGAGGGAGGGAGTGATTGGCCTGCTGGTTGTACAGCTCTGGGCTCGCCATGTCTGCGCAGGAGACAGCTTTCCTGGGATCTACTCCCACTGCTGGGAAACAAAACTATTCTTGTGGTTAGAGTGGTGAGGCTGTGGATTTGTGCCTCCGCTATTCTTGTCTCTCCTCCTGACCCTGCGGCAGAGGTAGGTGGCATTTATATTTAGAAGTGCTGAACATCCACCACTCAGGTCGATGCAAATGGGCACTGTGAGCACCCAGCGACTCATTGAACTGCCACCGGTTTTGTATGTGAAAACAAGTCAGGGCTGATAGTAATGCTAAAGTCTATGGTGCAATTGCTCATCCAGTGACAGAAGGTCCCACGAGAGGAGGGATCACAGGGCCACAGGCTACATCCCTTTCATCCGGCCAGACAAACCCATTTTCTTTTCTTCTTTTCATCTCTGTCAGCACCACATTTCCTTGTGTGCCTTTTTTGAATGTCTGCCACAAAACAGCTCCAGGCAGAGAATTAAAATCATACTATCATTATATTTCAGAAGACTTGGGCAACTACACTTTCCTGTAATTGTAATTTTGAAAATACAAAAAGTTCAGGGGTTTTGGCCAAGTAGTTCCTGTTTCCACAGATGCCCTGGCTGGTACTGAGCTGAGAGGAGCACTGGGCTTGCACAAAGGGAGCTGGCAAATTCTTGGTTCTACATCTGACAAAAATCTTCACTGTCCACAGTTCCTTCAGGCTCACCCACCTGTGCCATCTCAAGGTGTGCCTGTGTTTTTCAGCCCGGCACTCATCGGGTAAGAACAGGAGATGGAGACAGAGGTGAGGAGCACATGCTTGGGTGGTTGGAGTGTCAGCAGGATCCTCCTTGGATATCTCCCTGCCTGCCTCTGCAGGAGAGGAGCGTCAAAGCAGGTGGGATGAAACAATGGGGCTAAAACTGTCTCTCCCTGCGCTCAAAGTTAGGAGGAGTTTCACTTTGGCGGGAAGGAAATTGGCAGGGAAGATGCGGGTGTGATGGCCAGTGAAATGTGTGGGTGCTGGCTTCCAAGAATGATTTGCCCAAACGTCATCCTCTCCATGGTGCCACTGGCAGCCCCTCTGCCTCAGAGCTGCAGTAATCAGGCACTGGCACATTAATCCCCAAGACAGAGTGGCTCAGCTGTGAGGGCAGGAGACGTCAAGCATGGGGAGTGGGGTGGCAAGCGGAAGATGGTGGGTGCACTTCGGGCAGTGATCTGTATCCTGCTTATTGTGTGGGCAGGTAGAGAAACCCTGTGCACTCAAGCTCAAATGGTCTCCTCCGAGTATCCATCTTTTCCTTGTGACCCAAAACTCCAAATATCTGTCTCTTCCATGTAAACAATCTCCTTTTCTGCTGACTTGGGTCCTGTTGGGACTGCTCTGCATGGAAGTGAAGAAAGGGGCTTTCCAGCTGTAGGCCTGGCTACCTCTGAGCAGACTGCAGGCAGATTTATTGTTGTGCCCCAGCCTCCAGACCACCTCAGCCTTTGCTAGGATTCACTGAGGAAACCCCATCTTTCCCAGCCTCACCTGGCAGATGCACAATTCCAGCATCCTGTGAAAAGGATGGGTGTGGGACCAGCTCCTTCAAGGTGAAATGGGGTGTGAAGGGATCACCTGTTTTGTTCCAGCACAAGAGAAAACCTTCCCGTTTACTTGGGCTGAGGTCAGCCTCTGCCAGCTCTGGAGAGGCAGAGTTGATTCATCAGTGTGTGAAGTTAAGCAGAGTTTCCCCTCTCTAGGACTATATAGTTCATCTTAAAAACATGTTTTCCTTTCTGCCCATGCTGCTCCTTGGGCCACACACCACTTTCTGCCATTGGTACCTGATGCCGTGGTGATGGAAAGGCTGCTCCTCTGCAGGAGAGTGACTGTCTTCTGCATGGGGCTCCGTATGCAAAGCAGTGCAGCACCTCTACAGGGGTGAAGGTCGGGGGACCCCAGCTCAGTCACAGGAGGGAGACCTAGGCCTCCTTCAGATGGAAAATGGGACTGTGTGGTTTTGGTTGGGTGTATGTTTCAGAGAGGGAGGGGAGCAGAGGAAGCCTGACTTCCTCCTTCCACCAGAGACAAGTAGTGCCCCGTCTGCTGATAAGAAATCACGTGCCAGTGACTTGTGGGCTGAAATGCCTTAACAAGGGCTTGGGAACAGTTAATCAAGTAAAATCAGGGCCCCATGGGAGCCGATGTTCTGAACTGTGCTCCACATGATGGTAGTGAAGGGACCTCCCTTGCCTGCATGGGTTGTTGCTGAGCATGAAGGCTCATCTTGAAGGGGCCAGGAGCCACTTCTAACCATTCACTAGCATGTGCCAGTCATAACGCTCCCAAATAATGTTGTCCTGGGCCGGAGATCTTCCCTGAGCAGGGGAATAGAGGTTGTCCCCCCCTTCAGGCTGTCTGCTCCAGTGTGGCTGCTTTCTCACTGCTGTCCCTGCTGTACAGGGATGTTGCTGAACCCCTGTGCCCTGTGTACCTGGGGGAATGCTCGGAGTGTGACAGTGAAGATAAAAGAAAGGGAAAGCAGGAAAAAGAAGCAGAGGACTGGAGAGACTCAGTTTTAGGAGAAGGATTAAAGAAGTCTGATGCAGAGAGCACACCTTGTTGCTGGTCAGGCTGGGAGTCCCCCTGCTTTGCTGGGCTGGGCTGTTGCCAGCTGCCCAGCAGAGGGATGGCCATAGTTAATGGGAAGTGGGGATGCTCCTGGTTTTACCAGAAGGTCTTCAGAAACCTCCTTGATTGATTGCCAGGATTCGAGTCCATCCCAAGTTATTCCCTAGCATGGTGCCAGTTGTGGGGCATTAGAGAAAGTGAGTCCTAACTTGGGTCTGCTAGGAGGAAGAAGAGATTTTCCTGTGCCCAGCTCCCTGTCCCTGAACTCTCAGCTCTTCCTCTGTGCATGCTCAGGAGTTTGGTAAACAGGGGAGAGCTTGGTGTCCCTCCAAGCAAGGCCAGCCAGCTCTGCACAAGTTACTTTGGGATGCCCCAGAAGCTGCTGGCTGCCGCAGGGGTCATGCACATACAGCCTTGGCGTAAAGTGGGTAAGTCCTGGCAGCCTTCTGAGATCGTGCATTCAAGAGGTTTTTTTCCCTGTTTGAATGACTTCAGCCTGGCCTGGAGGAAGTTTCTTCAAACTTTCCGCCTGCCTAGGTTTGCCTCGGAGCTGGGGAGAAACACAGGGAACTTCAGCACAGAGGAAGGGAAAAAATGGCTGGAAATTTCCATGTCCTGGGATGCAGAAGCCTGGCTGTAACAGATCAGCCAAGGTGGGGAGGGCTTCAGGTCCTTGCACTCTACAGGCAAGCTTGACTGCTGCTGGGAGAGGGTTGAGCTCAGTTAATTTAACACAGAAATTTTTATTTTTTATTGGCTTGGGTTTGGGTTTTTTTAGTGTAATGTGAATAAATGAGGAGTCAGACATGACTGTGTAGGAAGAGGTTGTGGGATCTGAGCTGTGAGAGTGGTTACTGCATGCCTCTCAGTGCCTCTCAATGAGCTGCGTGGGATGCTCTCTGTGTCATAGACTTGGGAAGCCCCTCTGACTGGGGCAGATATGGGGCTGAAGGGGGCCCCTGAGGTATCTTAGACCCACGGCTCGTGCCTTATTAAGAGAAAATCCTCAGACAGTGAGGATACCTGTGGGGTTGTAAATGATTGCTAGGGTGTGTTGTACAGGCTCTGGCAAAGTCCAGACACTTTCCTCTTGTAAGAGGCTCTTCTGACCTCGAGTTATCTCTTTGTGTACAGAAACTGTAGAATGTATTTGCCTCCCAGGGAGTGAGGTGTGAGTTTGTTCTTTTTGAAATGGATTTACCGCAGTCAATGGACTTTTTGGGATGTTTGCTGCTTTTTTTGAAATTGTTCATCATGCTTCTCTGACGGTGACTGGCCCCTGCTCGGGTGGGCTGACCTGTTTTCTGGCTTGGCCCATCTGTGCATAGATGTTAGTACGGGATAGGCCCTTTGTTTTGCAGGGAACACCCCCCTTGCATTTGATGTTTAGTGCTTTTGCAATCCCAGACCCACCATCTGCTCAGAAATGGAGCAAAATTCTCAAATGTGTGGGTGCAGAGTCTAGAGGGTGTCAGACCGGGGTCAGGGTACCTTCTTGTCCCCACCTCACTGAAAAATGAGGCACCCACAGCCCTCCTGCAGTGCCTTTCCTGCCAGTCAGCCTCCAGCACGCCTCATCCTCAAGCACTCAGACCAGAACCTCTGCAGAGCACCCCAGGAAAGGTGGGACTGTCTCCTCTGCTCACCTGTCAGTTCCCACCCCTCACTCAGGCCCCAGGAGCAGCAGGCTGGGAAGCAGCTGCTGTCCCGACTGGAGATCAGGAATGCTGAACTCAGCATGGCCAAAAGGACTTTGCATGCCTCTAGCTGCAACCTCCCTCCAGTCCCATCCCAATGCCCCCTCCACTCAGATTCAAGCTGTGCCGTTCCCAGGGAAGGGGCGAAGAAACCTGTAGGGCAGGAACACAGAACATGGGATGAGGCAGCTGGGATCCACTGCTCCCTTGGAGCTGCCAGAGGGCAGCTGGAACAGCTTTATGGAGCAGGGCAGCATTGTGTTGGTATGTGGGGAGGAAGGAAGGGAGCCAGGCTGGGCTGGTTCAGGGCTGCAGGGCAGGATCGAACTGTGCTTGCTGAGCCCGCTGGCAGAGGTTCATGCTGATGGCTGAGGAAGCGGTTAGCAGCGCAGGTTACAGGGCTGGAACAGGAGAGCAGGGTAAGCGTGGAATTCCCCTGCTGTTTTCCTCCTCCCTTGCTCTCCTTTCTATTGCTGCTGGGGCCATTTCCTCCCCTGAACAAGTTTCTCTTGTGTGAATTGTTTGCATGATTTCCTACTGCTCCACTCAGCCAAAACAAGGAGCTGGGAATGAGCTGTTCCTGCTGCAGACAGAGACCTTGTCTAGAGAGGGAGAAAAACTTGTCAAAGCAGATTCAATTGAATGCTGGATCCCCTGATTTAGGTGCTTCTGGGGTGAGATGGTGAAGGGAGAGGCTGCTTTGAGGACAAGGTGTGTTGCTCTACAGATGGAGGAATCTGCATGGTCAGCTCCTTTTCTAGAGATGGAAAAGGATAGCCAGAGAACTGGTGAGACTTCATCAGTTCTGCTTGTGTGTCAGAGCTGGGTGTCACTGTGGAAATGGATGCTGTCCTTTGCTTAAGCTAGGACCACTTTGGGCATGGCATGTTCAGTCACAGGGACATCCCCCGGGATAGCCCCAACCTCTCTGCCCCAGGGTTGTTATCTCTGTGATGATGGCTAGATCACTTTGTGCCAGGGATGTCCTGTGCCTTTGTGATTCAGAGTGTTGAGTCCCCTTATGCCAGGACAGAGCTGGTGAGCAAGTGGAAAAACTGAGAATGAACCTCGCAGTCTGTACTCCTGCTGTGTTTCCCCTCCCCACAGCTCCTCCATCCCTTGCCCTCTCCAAAATCCCCGTTGCCCTTTCTGACAGCTCCTGCTGGACACCCACCCCTGTGGCTGCAGCCAGGAGCACTGCAGGCAAGAGCATGGGGAGGGAGGGAGCAGGCAAGTAGAGGAAAGCAGAGGAGAGATGTGCAGGCAGCCCGGGATGGGCAAGGATCTGATGGCAGGGCAGAGGGCTCATTCTGGCAAGGGCACACTGCTGTGGCTGGGCGAGGAGCGGTGCCTGGCAGCGAGCGGGTGTCACTCCATCGCCATGCCGTGGCTCTGGCGCACGATGTGCCAGCACACAGCAGCCCATCAGCAGTTGGGCTGCGTGGCTGCCGTGGCACAGAGAGGTGTGTTCGTAGCCTCGGTGAAAAAAGTGGAGACTGGCATGACGCCTGTGCCTCAGGTCTCCTGGGTGTAAGAGGTTTCCTGGGTTAGGAGACAATCCCAGTTCCCGGTTGGCAGCACTGGCAGTGGCACAGAATGCCTCAGTGCACATGTGCTCATGGTGGGCTCCTCCCGGCCTGCTGGCCTTGTCATGATTCCCCCAAGTAGCTCAGGTTCCTGCAGCCATTTCAGGAAGTTGAGGGCTGGCAATGAGGAAAGGCGGGAACGAATGCAGAAATGAAAGCCCAGGAGGAGGTTGCACCAAGTGGAGAAGGAAGGGGGAGGGGGGAAAGCAGTGCTTCAAAGTAGGCACATCCCAGCTGTGGGGTGAAAGCCTGAACTCTGGCCAGGGGGACAGTCACCCCGTTGCCTTTGCAGCATGGATGCCCAAGCTAGCTCAGCCCTCAGAGCAGCTCCACTGCTTTGTTGAGCTGCAAAGGCAGCCAATCCAGGAAAAGTGATGTGCTGGCAGTGGCAGAGGGCTGCTCGGGGGTTTCCACCTCCCTGGGGTGACTGCCCCACTTGTCCCCACATGACAGTGCAGTGTGGTGTGGGTAGTGACAGAGGGGCCCGGGGGATTCCTGGGGCACAAGGGCTGTCTGCCATGGGACACAACCCTGAGCACTGCTCTCTCCCCTGGGAGCCCATCGTGGCTCTGGAAAGCGAAAGCAGCAGCGGTTTAAAGTTCAAGCTGAATTGCTGTGGAAAGTCCCCTATTTGAGCAGTCTTAATTCTGCTGTACCTGAAAAAGGCAGATCCTACCGCCTCTTCCCGCACGTGGTGCTAGGGAGCAGGTTTGGAGAAACGGGGGCTGTCCCTGCAAGTGTGCGAAGGACACCTCAGCAGAGGTGCTGCCACAGGGACTGGGGCCTGATGCAAAACCCAGCAGGGAATCTCCCTGCTTGGATCATACCCAGGCTAGGGTCAGCAAAAGCCTGATCAGGGGAGGGGTATCCTTACAGCTGGTTGCCTTGGTCCTGGGCTGGGCCCCTTGGCTGTGCCTCTGCCCTATGGTCCACTGAGAGTGGACCAGACCCTGCCTGTGGGGCTGCATGGCCCCTGCTTGCAGCCCCCTCCCCTGCCCTGGGAGTGCTGGCAGTGAGGGGGCACCCCGTGGCTGTGCAGAGGCAAGCTCATGTGGGTGGCCTCCCCTTCCAGGGGGGAATTCCCCACTGCAGCATGACCTGGGGCTTCCCTGGGGACAAAGCCTCTCCTGTTGGGCACAGCCTGTCCCCTGGCAGCAGGGTGGAGAGGAACTGGCCTTGTTTTGCCCTCAAAATCAGGTTTCAGCTGAAGTTGCCCGGGGTTCCAGATGCTGGCTTGATCTTCAGCACTTGATAGAAGGTCAATAAAAGGACATTTTTGGGGACTGGCCTCTGAGCTTCTCAACACACTCACGTCCCTGGCAAAAAACTGGCAAAAAGGCAGTCCCAGCCTCACTTCTTGTCTGCAATGCCTTAGTGCCGCGTGTTGCTCTCCTGCCTGTGGAGGGATGCTCTCTGTCTCCCACATTGCAGGTGGCATCCCAAAGCTGGGCTGTCTGGAGAGTGGGGTGTCTTGCCGGGGCTGGCACACCTCTCACCCTCCATCCCTTGGCTCTGTCAGTCTCCATCAAAGCAGCATGGGTGGCAGAGCCTAGCCTTCAGTTTGGAGCTGATTCCTTCCAGAGATAGAGACCACCCAGGGCCCCCAGTGTGGTGGTGAGGAGGGGGCAGGAGGCTCAGCTCATGCCTGCCATGCTGTGCAGAGTGAGAGCTGCTGCCTGCTCCTCACTGCTGACCACAGTGGCCAGGTTTGGCCTGAGGGGGCTGCCCTATGGTGGGAGGATGGCCCTTCAGTGCAGGGGGCCTGGGAGACAGGAGGTTGGCAGGGAGGACTGGAAACTCCCTCTCGCCGCTGCCTCTGTTGTGCTCTCACTCCTCTTCTGACTGTGCAGGGGCCATCTGGAAATAAAACCTGTCCTTGGGCTGGGGTACTCCATGGTGCCTGGCCACCCCAGGGCTGTGAGGACCACTATTCTGATGACCAGAGCTCCCTGAGGGCCACCAAGCTCTAACAGCTGCATCTCTTGTGTCCCTCTGTGCTGGCAGGCTGTGTGCCAGCCCTGCCGTGACAGTGCTAAAAGGGAAGGATGTGGGGGAGAGAAGAGGAAATCAGTGTGGACCGGCAGATCAGCTGGCACAGGGACTGTGCCATGCAGGTGATCTTGGACCAGCCCCAGGCTCCTGCCCAGCTTTGACTCTTTGCCTTCGTGGAGGGGAAAGCAGAAGTACAGTGTGCAGCTGGCAGCAGGGAACTGGAATTCCCCGGCAGCTGCCAGAGCCCAGACCTCCCTCCACAGCCACCAAACTCAGATCTTGGACTCTGGAAAATACATCCCAGGCTCTTTGGACCTACACCAGTTGGAGGCCTGGCTTTGGGCAGTGGCAGATTGAAACCCTACACGTGCTGTGAGGTCTGAGGGAGGACTCTCTGCTGCTTAGCAGGGACAGGAGGGTCTGTTCCCCATGGAGATCAGAGTAAAGGACTGCCCTGTGGAGCCTCAGACGATGTTCCTGCCTTGGCCTTCTGCTGAGCTTCCCCAGGGAGAGGGCAGGATGGAGGAGCTCCAAGCTGGAGGAAAGGAGACTGGAGGAGGCAGGGAGATTATTCCTTCATGCAGCAGGGAAGGATCTCTGCTGCTGAGCATGGCACTTGGGACTTACTTTTCTTTCCTATCACCATTATCCTCTCTGCAGGTTGGTTCATCTGGCCATTATCCACTGTGTCCCAGCTGTAGCACTCTGCTGCATCGCTCAGCTACCCAGGGAGGTGCTGGAGATCCAAAATGATCTTTTCCAGGTATGCTGTTGTGATAGGCAGAAGATGGGAGGAAGAGAAATGCTGCGGCTGTTCCCTGTATAGATGCCCAATCGATCTTCCCTTTCCCCAGGACCCCACACCTGCCTACCTCAGAGTGTGGTGAAGGTCCCATGAGAGCAGCCTCTTTGCAGAGAAGGGAAGAAGGGAGGTGGAGATGCCCTGAGAGAGAAGAGTGACAGCTCCCAGCACTGTGGGGTGAAGGGTTCCTTTGCAAGGCCCCAGGACATTGCAGCCAGCCATGAAAGAGGCATGGCTCAAGTGTGGCAGGGTAGATAACTTGGGAGAATGAGATCTGTCTCCATGGGTGGTCCCTGAGCTGAGGTGCAGGGGAACAGCAAGCCGTGTGACCCCACCACTGTCAGACACATGGAACCTCAGGACTGGGATGGAGGTCTCCTGCGTGGCAGTCAGCCCATGCTGCCAGTCCTGGAGACTGCTGGGGCTCATCACTCCTGGTGTCCTGTGGGACATCCTCCCCTTTCCTAATTTCTCTCCAGACCCCGCTCCACCTCGCTGTGTACCTGGAGCAGCCCAGCGTGATCCAGGCACTGATCCACAAGGGAGTGAACCCTGGGCTGCAGGACCGCAATGGCAACACCCCGCTGCACTTGGCCTGTGAGCAGCAGCACCTGCAGTGTGCCCAGCAGCTGCTGGAGGGCACGGCCACAGCAGATGGCACGACTCAGCCCCATGGGCACCACCAGGACCTGCAGCTCCAGAACTGGCAAGGTGAGACCTGGGGACAGCCCAGTGGCAGAGCTGGTGGCCAGATTAGGGCAGAGATCATGAGATGTGTATTCAGGGATCCAGGAGCACAGCAGAATGGGAATTGGAATGGGGCTGGGATTGATGTGCCCCAGGGTGGTCTGGGCTGACTGTGGCTCTCTCTTCTGCCTCCCCATCACAGGCTTGGCTTGTCTGCACATCAGTACCTTGAAAGGGAACATCCCAATGATGTCTCTGCTGCTGGAGAGTGGTGCCAACATCGATGTTCGGGTAAGACTGGGCATGATGTGATGTTTTGTAAAGGCTGGGACAGTGGGTCTCTCCCTTGGGCACTCCCTTCAGCCCTGGGACAGGCACTACTTTAAGGGTTGGGGACACTGAATTTTGAGGGAGCAGAGAGTAAAGGTCCTTGAGAGGTCGTTGAGTGCTGTGACAGCAGTCAGGGTGGGGACTGCCCTCTGCACCCAGTCAAAGGAGTGTGAGTGGGTGCTGCAGGGCCCAGCTGAGGGGACCCCCCACCAACACCCTTGTGACTCGCGGGTTGCAGGAGGGCACAAGCGGGAAGACCCCATTGCACCTGGCTGTGGAGTGCCACAACCGCAGGGCTGTCCAGTTCCTGCTGCGCAATGGGGCCTACGTGGATGCCCAGATGTACAACGGGTGCACTCCGCTCCACCTGGCCGTGGGCCGCAAGGATGCTGCCATCGCCGCCATCCTCTCACACTTTGGGGCTGACACCCTGCTGAGGAACATGGAGAATGAAACAGCTCAGGACCTGGCTGATGGCAACGACGATGTGAGTCTCTGTGGGGGGAGGCCTGTGGCTCTGCAAGCATGTCGGGGAGTGCAGGAGTTGGATGATTAGAGGGGACCTCTTAGGAGGAGTTTCTAGCTGTTCTATCCTTCCCTGTAGGTTGTAGGCGTTGGCTCTGTGGTGTGTGGGGTAACTGACTTTTGCCTCAAGCCCTAGGAAAAGCCCAGACGGGGTTTCTTGGCACTTCCCTGGGGAGGTGGGAGGCTGCAGGACTGGGTGGGAGGAAGATTCGGGCCCCTACCCCAGCTTGGTGGAGACACAACCCTGGATGCTTACACGTCCGTACCCTTGGTCTTTGCAGCTCCTCGCCTTGCTGCCCTTTGATGACCTGAAGATCTCAGGGAAGCCTGTTGTGTGCTCTGAATGAGCAGATGGACTCCTTTGGCCCATCGGGCTGCCTCCTTGCTGCTGCCCTGCTGCCCACTAGGATCTTGCCTGCCTGCAGTTCGGTGGGAGCAGAGACACTTTGGGAGACTTATCCCACTGTCCCTCCCCTCTTTGGAAAAGTTTTGTTTGCCTCAGGCTGCCTTCCCAGATGGAAGAAGGTGGCATTATGAGCACTACACAGGGGAGGCTTTTCTTTTAGTATCTGTGCACTGCAGCAGGACTGAATTTCCCCTCCCTGCCATGGGTCTGACTTGTGGGGATCTCCAGCATACAAGGGGAAGGAGCAGGAGAGGACTCATTTTCACAGTGTAGGCTGGACAGAGCATCCTCTGGCACCCCATCAGAATAAGTGCGGGGTGAGGAGAGTCAACACTCACTCTAATAAACGTTTTTTGTTGCTGTGGGCACCAGAGGTCTCATGTGATCTAACCCACCCCACACCTCACAGCATCAGGAGGCTGCACGTCACCGTGGGGCCTGGGGACGTGAGGGCTACAGGGGTTTCCCCAGTCTGCCCGCTCCCTTGGGTCCTTCACACCGCAGAAGGTGAGTGGGAGCACAGGGCCTTCCCCACTTGCAGAGCCTTTCTACTGCTCAGGGCCGAGGCTGGGGGATCCCAGCATGGTGCTCTATTCCCACGCTGTCTTGCTGAGCATCTGGCTGCAGGGCTGAAGAAAGAGTATAGGAGATGCCAAAGATGTGGTTGTGGATCCCTGCTTCTGCCATTGTGCCTGACACCTTGCTGCTTTACTTTGCTGTGGTTTTCTCTTTCACAGAGGACAGGATCCTGCCCCATCTCCTGGCTTGGAAGGGGGTTAAAAAACTTAAGGCATGGTTCTTCACTGGGTTTTAGATTCTCCCAGGCTGAAAGGGGAGGAGGTGGCAGCATTATCTTCCCATCCCTTCTGTTGTTCAGCTCACCACCCTTCCCTGCCACTTCTCCAGCCAGAGGAGCACATGTGATGCATTAGGAAATCAGCCAAAGGTGCTGTGGGAATGGAGGCACAGAGCTGCCTTACCCCATCTCAGCCAGGGAAATTCCCGACTTGTTGCCTGGGAGCAGCTGCTATTGTTCGGGACAAATACTGGACGGTGCAATTGACCAGGATGCTCTGGAGTGAGCTTTTGTTTTCTTCCTCCCTTCTTGTAAGGGAAGGCTGCCGGAAAAGCAGCATAAGGACCCCCCAGGCCTCTCTGGACCTTGCCTAGTTTCCTCAGCAGTCCTGGATTGAATTGCTCAGTTTCTTTTGGATCTTTGCCTCTCGCCTTCTGGTAGGGCCTCAACCCTGCTGCAAACCCATGGGGCTTTTTCAAAGACACCTTCACAAGGGATATGAGGCATTTCCAGGCTGCCCAAAGAAGGAATGACAGATGCTGCAGGGCAGTGTGGGATGGTGCGGCCAGGGCTGTAGCTGGGAGCAAAGGGAAAAGGCAGAAACAAGTGATCTGCACTTTTTTGTTTGTTTTGTTATTTTGAAATAAAACTATTTGTTTTAAAAAGATGTCATGTGAAACATTACTGGGTGGCCACGTGATGGTTCCAGCCGGCCCTGCAGCCATACCTGGGGCTGGGATAAGGGATTTGGGACTTGGGCTGGAGTAGGTGCCATCCTGCCCTGCAGCCCCTAGGCAGCACCTGCCCCAGGGACCAGCTGTGTCTGTGCCCAGTGCAGGGCTAGCAGCTCAGAGGGGGGCTGCCCTGGGACAGGGGGCAGGGATGGGGGGACACGGGGGGTCAGCTTTGAGGGCCTCTAGCTTGAATCAAGAATAGTGTGGCCAGCAGGACTAGGGAAGTCATTGTCCCTCTGCACTTGTGAGGCCTCACATCGAGTCCTGTGTCCAGTTCTGGGCCCGTCACTTCAAGAGGGTGCTGGAGCATGTCTGGAGAAGGGCAACAGAGCTGGTGAAGGGTTTGGAGCAAAAGTGCTATGATGAGCAGCTGAGGGAGCTGGGGATGTTTATCCTGGAGAAAAAGAGAGACCTTGTCACACTCTACAACTCCCCAAAAGGACGCTGTAGGCAGGTGGGGATCGGCCTCTTCTCCCAGGCAACCAGCGACAGGACAAGAGAACATAACCTCAAGCTGTGCCAGAGGAGATTTAGGTGG
>VZRV01009164.1:2414450-2487975 GCA_013398115.1 Falcunculus frontatus
CGCTCGCTGCGAACGTGGCCGCCGGGCAGGGAGGCGTCGCCGGGGCCATGCTCGCCCCGCACCCGGCCGGGCGCTGCCTCTCTCGCGGGGCCGCCGGAGCCTCGGGGCAGAGAAGCCCCGGAGCGGCAAGCGTAGGGCTCTCCCCGCCCGGGAGCCCGGGCCGTGCCCGCGGCGGAGGGTGCCCCACGGCCGGCGGGGAGCGGCAGCCCGGTGCCTCTGCTCATGGCCCCTGGGCACAGGCGGCGGTCGGCCCTAGGGGGACAATGGCAGGCACCCCCTGCGACCCGGCTGCGTGCAGGGGCAGGGACAGGGAGCAGACACGAGATCCCGAGCTGTTAGCATGGACTTGTCAGCTCCAAGCTTGCATTTGACCTCAGCCCTTCCAGGCGCTGGAGGCGCGCTCAAGAGTATCAGGGCTGTAGGCAGAGATCTTTTTCAGACCCGGGACCCAAACTGTGCATCCCAGGCAGAGGGCTGGGTGCCAGCCCGGCCAAGAAGCGGTGCGTTTCAGAGCTGCCCTTGCAGTGCCCAGGGGAGCAGTGGCCGGCTCTGTTGTCTCGGGTCCTGGTCTGTTCCGCAGGCCCCAGACTAAGGCTCCTTTCATGCCTCAGCACGTCGCCTGCTCAGCCCCCCCCGCTTTCTACCTGTAACACTGGCGTCCCTGTTCCTTCCCAGCCTCGGCAGAGAGGGCAGGGCCTGCTGCACTGAGTCAGCTCTCGGGGCCTGGGAATTGCTAGCGCAGGCATAGAGAGCCATTGTCCCTCCATAGCCTGCTCTTCACGGTCGCTGTGGGAGAGCGGAGCTGATTCTCCTGCCATGGCAGCGCTGCAGGAGCTGGCGGGGTAACAGCAGGCGCCGTCGTGCTGAACGGAGCTTGCAGTCCCTGTCAAGTTGCAAATGTGGCAACAGACCCTGTCATTTATATCTGACTTCTGCAAAAGTGAGTGGCGTTCTGTGCCCTACCATCAGCCAGGGTTACTTAACACGGGCAAACTCAGGAGCACATGGACAACTTCAGCCACGGGTGCCAGCACCGAGCCCTGTTTTTGCATCCCACAGCACCTGTACAGCCTTCGATAATGCCCCTGCAGCAGGAGAGATGGAGTGGAGGTGTCAAACTGTCTTTTCTTGGGGAGGGAGAGAGAGAGGAATAGCAAGCAGGCAAAGAAACCCACCCCTAGCTATTTGCACTTCTCCCTAGGCTGGGAATTTCTTTGTCCTTTAAGTCACAGAAGGGAGATTTCTGGGTGAAACACAGCCTCAGCTTTGGTCAGGTTATTGAACTCCTAGGGCCTGGCCACAGCAGCTGAAGATGAGAAAAGTCCCTGAGGTCTTTTCCAAGGGGACAAGAGGTTGGTGGGAGTACTTGCTCTTGAAATGGCAGGGGACTTCCTTGCCTTTAAAGCCCTTAAGTTTGTAAATCTCTGAGTTTCGTATGAGGGCTTCTAGAGGTCACAGCTATACAATACTGGAGCCAGGTACCCCCTTAAATAGGGCCTAAATTCCTCTGACTCGCTTGTTTCTAGGGGAGGAGGAATTAACATCTCTATCCCTTTCAGTCACTGGAGCTTTTCTGATGTGTGCTTACATAGCCAGCCCACAACACCCTCACCTGGCCCCCAAGGCAACTGGGAGGCTTTCTCCACTGAGGAAACTGGGGTAAGGATGTAGCATGGACTGGGGAAACCTTCTGCCCTGATGAAGGAAGCTGCAGCTTGCTGTGTGAGGGGAGGATGCAGGTGGCCTTGGGTGTAGGAAGTTCTTGCCTGGTTGCTCATTCTGTTGACTACCTGGTGCATCTGAATGTTGCATGTTTGCCTCTGTGAGGGAGAGGGCAGTAAAGGGAAAAACTCCTTCAAGGACTATTAAAGCTGTTTTAAAGCTGGCTAGGTCACTTCCTACAGCTATAGCTGAAGAATATCAGCTATACCTCATTGGATAGTTCTGGTAAAACCCCAACTAGACAGGAAAGTTCCTTTCCAGCCTTGCTTTCTGGCTGTGTTTTGCCAAGCGGGTGAACCCTGGTAATTTCCTCTGAGCTCTGGGGAATGTCTTGGCACACTTCCAGGGCTGCATTGGGAGGTGGGGGAGGCTGACAGCCCAAATCCCCGCCTCTCTTCCACTCACCTGGTGTAGCTGGAGGGGAAAGCTCTGAACTGTTTGCTTCCAGAGGAAGGCTGCTTATGGCCACAGGCTTGAAACATGAGCTTCTAGGTAGGAGTCAATTTTTCCATTCAGTGACCTTTTCCACCCAAAAGCTGTGCTAAAGTTTAACTTACAAAGGTGAGGTGTGAGGTGCTCCTTGCATTTGGAGTAAGAGTGTAGTCAAAACCAGATGGTTACCACAGTGTTCTCTCTTATCCTGGGAATCCAAGGTTCTAAGTCCTCATGTTCCAGAGCACCCACCTTTAACAGAAGCAAACATAGATGTCTGGCCTGTGCTTTTCAGCTCCAGAGGACTTTTCTTACTCTGTGTGCTGCCAGCATCATGGTTGTCACTGCAGTGGGGTCTGGGTGGCAGTATTACAGGTGGTGAGGAGCAGGCTGGGTGGTGGGTATTACAGGCATGTGGAGTGCAGCTGCCCATGTACCAATAGCCCACCACCTGCCTCTTCCTCTCTCCGCAGATTTTGCCTTCCCCTCTTGCTGGCTTCCCTCCTTACGATGGCTACTGGTGAAGAGATTGCCCCTGCCCTGCAGGACTCATGGGGGGACTTCTGGCTCTTCCGTTTCTTTGTTAATGCTGCTGGCTATGCGAGTATTGTGGTGCCAGGATTCCTGCTCATCCAGTACTTCAAGAGGAGGAACTACTTGGAGACAGGTAGGAGCAGGAGCTTCCCTTCTACATCCTGCATCCCTTGGAGCTCTCTGCCCCCCCTCAGTCTAACCCACTTCGGTTGTTTCTTCAACCTACTTTGTCAGGCTTGAGCCAGTCACAGAGCTGTGTCGCCATGCTGTCCTGAAACAAATTTCTCTGGGGCCCCCATGCCAGCAGATCTGGAGGCTAGTGAGGAGGGAGGCTTCACCTCTCAAGCTGGTGCACCACAGGCTGCTTTGGTTAATTGTGTCTCCATCTTCTCTTACCCTGTTCAGGCCGAGGCATTTGCTTCCCTGTCATCAAATCATGTGTGTTTGGCTCGGAAGTGAAGTCTGTACACCAGGACGATGGCTCCCTGCCACTCCGAGCAGAGCCCACAGAATCCTCCACAGCCCGACAGGTCTTCAAGCTGCTCTTCTGTGCTGCTGGTCTACAGGTAGGGGTCCTGTGCATGTGTGGCTGTCCCATTCTGGAAGGAGGAGGTGGCAACAGCCAGTGGGTTAGTGACTGTCAGTTCCTTGAAGACCAAGGATGCAGTGCTGTCCTTGATCAAGGCAGGGTTGGAGGCTGGGACAGCCTCTCAGGCAGGATAGTGCACGTCTAAGGGCTGTGGAGGTCCATTTAGCTTTTGTCATTTGGGTTAGAGCGTCCTGTCGGTGTGATCACGGTCCTCTAGAGCCATGGATAGGGAAAACTGTGAGAATTCTGTGATTCAGCAGATTGTTAAGGCTGCTTTTGTTCTGGCCCTGATGTCAGATCAGCAGATAGTTTGAGCCCTCTTATCTCCTAGGCTCTCCTGTGGGTCACTGTCTGGGGCTGATGCATTCTGCCTTGATGGATTGAATTTGAGTACTGGAGAGAAAATACTGAATTCAGCTACAGAAAAACAGGAATTAAAAATCTTAGATACCCCAAGTCTCAGCTACAGCCTGAGCATCATTAGGAAGGGCAGCTTTTTGGGTCTATGAGGACAAAAAATAGCAATGTGGGCACTGAGATAGAAAAACCCAGGTGTCCTGCAGCCAGGAAAAGACTCACTCTCTGGCCTACTCCCCCAGCCCATTCAGACTTGCTGTGGGCCACCAAATTCTTCCATCTCTCTGTGTCTTAGTTTCTTGGGAGATGTGTGGTGAGAGGAAGTCTGTTTTACTTCTGTAAGGGGCTTGGTATTGTTGCACCAAAAGTAGTGGAGATGGCAACCAGGACAGTGATCATCCCTCGTGGACAATTTTGTCTGCTGGATTTGAAACTAGAATTGACTTGGATGTGAAAACCAGGCCTAGGGAGCTGGAAGTGAAAACCAATGCAGAGGCCACTGGGAAAACTGCCAGGACCTGCCGCAGGGAGCTGGCACCAAACCCGCAGTTGTGTATCAGTAACATTCCCTGATTCTGTCAGGGTTCCACAGGCTTAAAGTAGCTCAAAGCATAACTGCTCGCTCTCACCAGGATGTTTGCATTGTAGGCTTTTCTCCCCTGTACACTGAGCAGGTTTTGTTTGGAACAGGATGTTCCTGGTTGTAACCACATGGGACAGCAGGTTCCCTCAGAGGGGTGGAGTGGGGGGTGGTCCCATCTCCCAGTGTCTCAGGGAAGTATTGCCATGCAGAGGATGAGGCAACACTGGGGAAAGCAAGGATCTCCTGGAGTCAGTTCTTCCTGTTGTTGCTGGCAGCTGCTGTTACGGCTCTTGACTCTCCCTGTGCTCCTGCTGCTTTGCAGGCTTCCTACCTCACATGGGGTGTCCTCCAGGAGCGTGTGATGACGAGAACATATGGTGCCACTGAAACAGACCCTGGTGAGAAGTTCAAGGACTCCCAGTTCCTAGTGTTCATGAACCGCATCCTGGCCTTCACAGTGGCTGGTCTGTACTGCGCCCTGACCAAGCAGCCACGCCATGGGGCTCCTATGTACAAATACTCCTTTGCCTCCCTCTCCAACATCCTCAGCAGCTGGTGTCAGTACGAGGCACTCAAATACATCAGCTTCCCCACCCAAGTGCTGGCCAAGGCCTCCAAAGTGATCCCAGTGATGATGATGGGCAAACTGGTGTCGCGCAAGAGTTACGAGTACTGGGAGTACCTGACTGCTGCCCTCATCTCCGTGGGAGTCAGCATGTTCCTGCTCTCCAGCGCTCCTAACAGGACGGTGTCCACCGTCACCACTTTCTCTGGCATAGTGCTCCTGGCTGGCTACATAATCTTCGACAGCTTCACCTCCAACTGGCAGGACGCTCTCTTCACCTACAAGATGTCTCCCGTGCAGATGATGTTTGGTGTCAACGTCTTCTCCTGCCTTTTCACCGTGGGCTCGCTCTTGGAGCAGGGTGCCTTGCTGGAGTCGCTGCATTTCATGGCCCGCCACTCAGAGTTCACTGCCCACGCTGTGCTGCTCTCCGTGTGCTCTGCCTGTGGCCAGCTCTTCATCTTCTACACCATCAACCAGTTTGGGGCAGCTGTCTTCACCATCATCATGACACTCCGACAGGCCTTTGCCATCCTCCTCTCCTGCCTCATCTACGGGCACACTGTCACTGTTGTGGGTGGGCTGGGCATAGCTGTTGTCTTCATGGCCCTCTTTCTCCGTGTGTACGCCCGCAGTCGCATGAAGAAGCGCAGCAAAAAGCTCCCGCCGGGCGAGACCCCTGTACAAAAGGTCTAAGGAAGCTGAGGCCATGGCATTTAAGCCATGCCCACTGTCCTGCCTCCACTCGACGGTGTTTGCTTGATTTCTCAAAACCCACTGAGAAGAAAAGTGGGGTATGGATAGGCAGGACCAGTGACTCAGTTTTCCACCTGCTTTTCCTGGGAAAGGGGCTGGAACAAGCCCAGGAAATGCTCTGGGCTGACACAGCTCCAAACCTTCCCATTTGCCTTAATAGGTCAAAGACTTACAGCCAAGGCACAGGCCTGGGGGCACACCAGCATGGGGCTGCTGGTATTCCTGCCCCACCTCTGTTTTGTGGCTTCTCCCCAAGGTCACTGATGAACAAGGGAACTCTTCCCTGGTACTGTCTTGCCTCTGGCTAATGCTCCTCCATTTCTGTTAGTACTACAGAACTTGGCAGGAGGAAAGGGCAAGCAAAACACTAGGTTTCTTTTTGAAACACCTCTGAGTGAGGCAAGTCCCAAGCTGAGCCCATCAAAGGGTGGGGAGTGCTCTTCCTCCATTCCGGGAGGGGCTCTGGATAGTACAGGCAAAGCTAAGGGAAGGACTCCCAGCCTATCCTACCCCAGGCCTGGGATCTGCTCTGGGAGGGCACTGCAGTGAAAGCCAGTACCTCCCAGTTTGGTTTTCAACTCTTTGCCCCTGCTCCAAGACACTTTTCTTTGCTCCCCTCAGCCCAGGCTGATTTTTATGCAGCACCTGAGCTGGCCGGTACAGTTCCCAAGGCTTGCCGAGTCCTTTGAGGTTGCTTTTTGGTTACATCTGCTGCTGTTACAGGCCAAAGGCTGCGCTGCCCAGAAGCCCCAGCACCACCTCGGGCTCCCTCAGTGCCACGGTTTCTGGGCTTTGCAGCTGCCATTCAGACAAGCACAAACAATCCCTCTTTTTCCTGCCACCTGGAGGCACTGGCCCTGGTTTTCCCAGGGGCTGGCCAGAGTCTGTGCCTGGAGGGTTGGGACATGGGGCAGAGCCCGCTTGCGGTGCCTTGTTCCTGCTCCACAGACAGCAGGGGATGGAGCAGTGAAAGCTGTTCTTCGCCAGAAGCCTGGGTTTTATTCGTCAATCCTTTTCTCGTCAACACAACCTGACTGACAAACTAGCAGGTTTTGGTACTTTTGCGAGGCAACTTTTTTTCTCTTTTTATTTTATTAAATTAAAAATATGCTGCATATAGTGCCATGGGCCTAAATGTGGGGGTTTTTTGTTGGTTAGGGGTTTTTTTTCCATGTACCTGGAAGGAGGGGAGAAACTTCCATCTCTTTCTGTGTCCTTAGTCTCTCTGGGGCAGCAAACTTGTCTTTCCAAACACAGGTGCCTCTCTCTGTGTTTGCCAAGGCTGGTATCAACCAGGGTTGTATTGAAAGCTGCAACGCCTGACAGGAGATCCTTGCACACACAACTGGGGAGGCACAGCCAGGTTTGGAATGCTGCTTATGCTGGAAGGTGGAGGAGCCATTAGCCTGAGCCTAGTTTGGCTCCTGGGTTCCCTGCATGATGAAACTTAAGGAATTCCCAGTAGGTGTAGTTATAGAGAGGTGATGCAGAGGCCTGCTGAGCACCTGCCAGCCAGGGCCACCAGTGCTGTAGCACTCTTTGGGGTGTAGCTGCAGCAGCCAGGGCCAGGAGAGGCTTGAGGTGTGGATGGTCTATCCTACTGGTACACGTGGGAGGCCTGGTGAAAAATCTTGTAGGCTAGGGTGAGTCTGAGGTCAGAGACAGGACCGGAGCCTAACAGGGCTAGGGCAAGGGGAGACTCAGGTGAGGGTTACAAGAGAAACAGAGGAGACTAGGGAGAGCAGTGACAGCTGAGCCTGCAGGGATGTCAGAGCTGGTGCTGAGCACAGCCCAGGCTTCAGAGCACTTGGCTCTCCAGCAGTTTTACCTGTGCTCCTTTTCTAGCTCTGAGCTTTTGGAAGTGCCTGTGCAACCTCACAGCTTTTCATCCTGCCCTACAAATTTGCCCAAATGTCTGCAGCCACCATCTGCTGATAGACTGAAAATGGAATGAGATGTCCTTTGATTAAGAAAACCAACCAAACAACAAAAATCCACATTGCCAGGTTAGGAATGGGATACAATGGGATAACCTTTCTAATTTAAATGCAGATTTAAACAAAACATTAGTGGAAAAAGAAAACCCAGAACATTAACTTAAAAAGTTAAACTTTTATTGATTCAGTATTTAGCAACACCTTCCTATCCAGAGAGAAATCCTACTTTTAAACAATTTGCTAGCTCAGCTCCAGCACTGCCCTCGCAGGCTGCACCCACACAGCTTCCATACTTGGGAGCACAGTGTTTTGGTGTGCAGCAAGGGATTGCAGCAGGCTCTGCCTCCCTGTTGAAGATGGCTGCTGGCTAAAGCCCGTTCTATTTTGTGCCTGTGGCAGCTGGCATGCAGGCAGGAAGAGAACTCAGTGTTGGTGTCACTTTTCCCTGACAAACCCCAAGGGCCATTGTGGCCAGGGGTGACAAACCTCACAGGGTGTGAGCTCAGTGCAAGAGGCAGCTCAATCAGAGGTGATGTCCCATGCTTGTCATCTAGGACACAGATGGAAAGAAGCCAGATACTGCTGAACACCCAGTGACTGCAGAAGGCCAGAAAGGGCAGGCTGGAGGTGAGAGGAAAGGAGCTGAGTCTTTGGCCAACAGCTGAAGAGAGACAGCTTGACTGCAGTCCTGAGCTGTCACTCTTCACCCCACTCCACACTGCAGTGAACAGGCAGATGGCTCCTGCCCCAGTCATGCTCAGATCAAACCAGGCCCTGGCACAGCTCACCCAGCTGACCCATGCAGATGGGAAGGTTGCTCCCAGGCTGTGGGAGCTCCAGGTGGAGAACTACTGCTCATTGGAGATGACTGCACCTGCACAGCAGGTCATGTGTTCCTTCCACCCATTTCATCTTGCCTGGGCATGGAAGAGGTAAAGATCACCTAAAGCAGGACTCAGAAAAGCAGTCAGGGCACAGGAGAGACAAACAGTCCAATGCCCTCAGGCACAGGCTGAGACATTTTCCTCAGCAGAGTAGGCATGAAACACAAGAGACCCCACCATGTAAATCATCAATTCTTTAATTCCAGTAGAACAAAAAACCAGAAAAATAATCAAACAAAACCCAGCCAAAATACATTATGCTATCCTGGGGCTTCAGGGAGGCAGCAGCTCAGAGGAAGGGCTCTCCCACCCCCATGGAATAAGGACAGTGTTTGATGCCTACTGGTAACATGGGACACTCCATGAAGGGGAGAGGGGGGAAGCCTCCTCACACCTCCACTCCCCATCAGCTGTTCCTACACAAGCAGAAAGACACAACAGAACAGACAGGCCTCAGGCTACCTGAATCACTACTAACAAACAGGGAATCATGCCCTCCTGCACCCTGCCAAAAACAACCCCAACCAAACAGAGCCAAAAAAATAGACACCACCAAGGAGTCAGTAGCAGCTGGTGGGAGCAGACTGTCTTCTAAGCAGACATGATATAGAGTAGAGGTCTGGCAGGTGAAGGAAGAGCCTTCCTCCTTTAGTCTACCTCTTCCATGCGGGATGTATCTTCATCTCCCTCCAGAGGAGGAATTTCCTCAGGGACAGCTGCACTGGGCTCCTCTGCAGTCATCTCATCTTCATCAATGCCTGGGAAAGGGGAGGAAAGGAAGAGATAAAGCCTCCAAATGACACCTGATCCCAGATGTACAGTCTCTCCCAGAGTAAACCTGGCTCCTGCCCCCAGCCTGAGGAATGGGGCTATTAGCATCCAGTAGCTCGTAGAATCATAGAATATTCTGATTTGGAAGGGACCCACAAGGATCACTGAAGTCCAGCTCCTGGCTCTACACACAACAGCCCCGAGAGTCACACCACATGCCTCAGTGTTGTCCAACCACACTCTGGGTAAGAAATCTTTTCCTAATATCCAATCTAAACCTCTCCTGACAGCTTCATGACATTCCCTCAGGTCCTGTCACTGGTCACCAGAGAGAAGGTATCAATGCAGGGCCCTCTGCTTCCCCTTGTGAGGAAGCTGTACACTGCGGTGAGGTCACCCCTCAGTCTCCTTTCCCCAGGCTGAAAACAATAGAATGCAAGTCAACATTGTTATGAGTTATTGTCAACTCCAGCATTAATCCTGTATCAGTAGCAACTTCCCAGTAATATCAACACTACTATATGGATACTACCTGTGCCATTAGAGCGCACTCCTTAGCCAGTAGAGATTAACTACAGAAGACTTGTCACCCAGTGCCACAAAACCCTGGAGTTTAAGCCAGGAGAGTGTGGTTTAAGCCATGAACATTTCTCTAGAGAAAAATGCTGTAAATCCTGTCAAGTCCCAACTAAAGCAGTTGCAAGACTCTAGAGCTCATCAGTTTCCAATACTGCAGGTTGCTGTTTCAGTATGCTCTGAACAGAAAATTGCACTACCATAAAGTCCCCTTACTGGTAATTTGACTGCAATAGAAGACGCTACTCCTTCTGAGACGAGGCAGCACAGAGTTACTAACTTAGTTGTGCCAAGCCACAGCACCTTCTGATTTACTTTTGTAGCTAAATAGTGAATTTGGAGGAAAAGGCTCTGTGCAAGCACAAGCTGTTTCAGCAGATGGGTCACATCACCCATGACAGACTTTTCACATTTACTCTGAAGGAATAAAATGCCTCAGCTTGTTATCTGAACATCCTGTTGGTGGCTCCTGGTGTTGTGGAGGACAGCGCAGTCCACCCAGAGCCCTGAGCCTTCCTGAAATACCTTGTTTCAGGTTTACACTTTCTCCTGGCCACCTTATGTACAGAGCCACTTCGGCACATCATACCAGCATGGCTCACTTACTGGCCTCCCCCTGCCCCAAGACACTAGCCTGACCAGTTAACCTGCTTTCAGGCCTGCTCCAGGCTTGAGAAGTTGCATGGATACTCACCAAGCCCAAGTTTGATCATCCTGTAGATGCGGTTGGAGTGGGTCTGGGGATCTTCCAAGGAGAAGCCAGAGGACAGCAGAGCAGTCTCAAAGAGTAGCACCACCAGATCTTTAACAGCTTTGTCGTTCTTGTCAGCATCAGCCTTCTGGCGAAGGGTCTCCACAATTGGGTGGTCAGGGTTGATCTCCAGGTGCTTCTTGGCCATCATATAGCCCATGGTAGAGTTGTCCCGCAGCGCCTGAGCCTTCATGATGCGCTCCATGTTGGCTGTCCAACCATAGGTGCTGGTGACGATGCAGCAGGGAGATGAGACCAGCCGGTTTGAGATGGTGACCTACCAACATAGCCAAGGGTTAGCTGAGCAAGGCTCCTCCAAGTCCTGGACTGGGCCCAGCCACAGCACACTATAGCCCAAGTCTTTGTCCCTGGTTAACCTGGGGATGCCCCAAAGCAAGCAGAGATGCTCCAAGCAGCTCCAGGACTGCTGCACAGACTAATGTGGATAGCTCAGCCAGCACTTAGAGCACCCACTGCATGTTTCCCACACTTACCCTCTCCCATCAATGCACGTATTTGGGTCAGTGCCCCTCGCCTGCAGCCTGGCTGCTTAGAGCAAGATGGTGCATGCTGGGACCTCCAGTCTCCTTTAGCGGCTCCTCTGCAGGATATGAGAGGCATGCATTGAGCGGGGGCCCTCACCTGCAGCACGGAGGGCCCAGCCCTCCTCCCTCCAGCCCAGGGCTAAGCTCCCTGCCCATCTCACCTTCTCCACCTTCTTGTCCAGGATCTCCTTCATAAGTTTGCAGAGGTTCTCAAACTTGGCCTTGCTCTCCTCCATCTTCTTTTTCTCCTCCTCGTCCTCAGGCAGCTCCAGCCCCTCTTTGGTGACTGATACCAGGGTCTTGCCATCAAACTCCTTGAGCTGCTGCACGCAATACTCATCAATGGGCTCTGTCATGTATACCACCTCAAAGCCACGCTTCCGCACACGCTCCACAAAGGCTGAGTTAGCAACCTGCTCCTTACTTTCCCCTGTGTTTGTGGAGGGTAGAAATGAAACATCAACAAGATGTAAGGCCTAGTTACAGCAGGACAAACAGCACCAGTCACTTGGGACCCCTAACATAAAACTGGCAGCAGCCAGGGTTCTAGGCCTGGTGGCCTTTCCCCAGCTCCCAGGAAAGAGCAGTAATTCTTCAGCAGGAATAGCCTGCTGAAGGCAGCAGGAAAAGTTTTAAATTAGGGTTCGTATGCAGGTTACCTGCCTCTACCTTGCTAGGGCTCAGAGGAGCTCTGGCTCACCTGTGATGTAGTAGATACTCTTCTGATTCTCCTTCATACGGGACACATACTCTGAAAGCGAAGTCACCTCATCGCCTGACTGGGATGTGTGGTACCGCAGCAGCTCCGAAAGGCGCTTTCGGTTGGTGGAGTCCTCATGGATGCCCAGCTAGGGGCAGAAGAGATGCATGAAGTCTTCAGGATAGGATTTGGATGCACTTGGCCACCCCCCGAGGCAGACATCTGCCCACTTCCTGATCATTTGAGTGTCTGGCCTAGGGCAGCCAGAAGGGACAGGTGCCCACGAAGGCACTCAAGAGGCATTCGCAAGACCCACTCCCTTTATCCTAACATCCATGCAGAGCAAACACAGCATAGGAACAAGACTGCTACTCAGGCACATGGGTCATGGGCCCTTCCCTCCTCCAGGTGCAGGGTGCCCCAGCTCACCTTCAGATTCTTGGAAAAAGCCTCGTAAAATTTCTTGTAGTTCTCTTTGTCTTCTGCCAGCTCAGAGAATAGCTCCAAGCATTTCTTCACAATGTTTTTGCGGATCACTTTGAGGATCTTGCTCTGCTGGAGCATCTCACGAGAAATGTTCAGAGGCAGGTCCTCTGAGTCCACAACACCCCGGATGAAGTCTGAGTAGAGGGAATGAAAACAGGTGTCAGGTTAAGGATTCTGAGCTTCAACACAGAAAGAAAAGAACTAAAACACCGACTGCTATGCACCCACACCAGCTAGTGCCTCATCCAGTCCCTTTGTACTGGAAGTGGTACCCCAGGCTGTGGGGATCTCAGCTCTGCACTGGGAAGCTGAGGCAGGGGGCTCTTACTCAGGTATTCAGGGATGAGCTCGTCACAGCTGTCCATGATGAAGACACGCCTCACATACAGCTTAATGTTGTTCTTCTTCTTCTTGTTCTCAAAGAGGTCAAAAGGGGCACGGCGTGGGATGAAAAGCAGGGCCCTGAACTCCAGCTGCCCTTCCACGGAGAAGTGCTGTGGAGCCAGGAAAAAAAACAGCTGTTAGGGTGCTTCACTTCTACCCCTTTCCCCAGTTCCCACTGTAGGGAGGCTGAACTGCCATTCCTCAGGTCTGGGGCTGGCAAGGGGGCACAGCATCATCTCTAGCATCCAAGCAGCCTATATTTCTTCCTGCTCAGGCCCACTATCCCCTGTGTGCCAAGGTTCTCTGGCATCCAGCAGGCTTGGACAGAGAAGTCACTGCTTCTCTGAGACCCCCCACCCTCCCGTTTTGCTTATGGACTGGCACTGCCAATACTTCCACCTGCATGGGAGTCACAGTGCAGGATGTTCCAGCACCAAGTGGCCTGAGAGTGTTCAGTCCCACAGAGGCACAACCATCTGCTGACTCTGGATAAGAGCTGGAAAGGGGCCCTCTGCCTCTCCCTGGAAGGCAGGGTAGCCCAGCACCCACCTTGACAGCCAAGTGGTCCTCCCAGTCATTGGTGAGGCTCTTGTAGAACTCGCCATACTCCTCCTGGGTGATGTCATCAGGGTTGCGGGTCCAAATTGGTTTGGTCTTATTCAGCTCCTCCTGGTCAATATATTTCTCCTTTATTTTCTTGGTCTTTTTCTTCTTGCTTTTGTCTCCCTCCTCCTCCTCATCAGAGCCCACATCCTCAATTTTGGGTTTCTCTTCATCCTTGGACACGGACTCTTCCTCCTTCTCATCCTTCCCCTCCTCTGCCTCATCATCACTGATCTCTTTCTCACGTTCCTTCTCCAGCTGTGGAGAAAGAAACAAGCAATAGTCAGGTTTAGCCCCAAGTTACCAAGAATCCTTTTGGTCCAGAGGAGAAAAATGGTGTCCTCCAAGGCCACACAAATGCAACATCTGGAATCAAAGCTTCTCTTGGAACCAGTCCTCAAAAGCCTGTTGTCATGCAACCAAAAGTTGTGTCTGAGAAGAGACAAGTGGCAGGAAACCCTCCTTTTTCCACAGCTGGTTTAAGATGATCTTCAGCTGCAGAGATCAAAGGCCTTTAGTGTGGCTGGATACCCACCTCCTTCACCTCCAGTAAGCCCCCAGCCTCAAATCACCTTTGGCCACAGAAGCTCAGAGCACCACTGCTCAGTACCCAGCAGCCAGGAACTATGGAAGGGACCAGAAGGGATCATACACTGGGCCTCTTCTGTGCTCCTGTTCCCAACACCACCCACCCCTGCCTCCAGCTTTCCAGTTGGTCCCCACAGTCCTTTCCTTACGTACATAGAGCGTGATGGGGTAGCCAATGAACTGGGAGTGCTTCTTCACCACCTCTTTCACACGACGCTCCTCCAAGTACTCAGTCTGGTCCTCCTTCAAGTACAGGATCACTTTGGTGCCACGTCCAATGGGCTCACCTGCAGTGTGGGGAGAGAAACTTCAGCGTTTCAGGGCAGAGAGCAAGTGTGACCAGCTCCTCAAGCTTAAACGTTACAGGATACCCAGCATTAACCAGTGTGACTGACAATGCAGCACGGCTCTAGGAAGCACCAGCAAAAGGGGTGCTTCTGGCAGGAAAACATGCTTTGTTTTTCGTACAATACGCACCATGGTCAGTTCGGACAGTGAATGAGCCCCCAGCTGATGACTCCCAAGCATACTGCTCATCATCATTGTGCTTGGTAATGACAACTACCTTCTCAGCCACCAGATAGGCAGAATAGAAACCCACACCAAACTGCCCGATCATGGAGATGTCTGCACCAGCCTGTGAAAGAAGAAAGCAACTGCTAAGACCAGTGAGGAGATAAAAAATGTTTGTGACTGATTCACAGCAGCAAAGAACTGGGTCAAGCACATGGAGAAAAACATACAAGTGCCAACAGGCAACCAGCTCTACCCTCAGCTCCTCCCTGCTGTTGGAAAGGTGGGGGAAGCACACTTGAGTAGGCCAACAGTTCCCACAGCAAACAAGGCAGCAGGGCCTTTTTATTATTTATTTGTACATTCAGCACCAGCCTGTGACCCAGGCCCCAAGGAACCCATGCAGCCAAAGGCAACCCACCTGCAGGGCTTCCATGAAGGCTTTGGTCCCGGACTTGGCAATGGTGCCCAGGTTGTTGATCAGGTCTGCTTTTGTCATCCCAATGCCAGTGTCCACCAGGGTTAGTGTGCGGTCCCGGGGGTTAGGGATGATGTCAATCTTCAGGTCTTTCCCACTGTCCAGTTTTGAGGGGTCGGTCAGGCTCTCATAGCGAATCTTATCCAGGGCCTAGGGGAGAGAGGGATGCTCGACACGGCCTCCCTACTCGACAGCCGCCTCCGCCCCTCCCCTGCACAAGCCCTCCCGGAGAGCCAGGAATCGGCCTCTCCCTGGGGCCGGACACCAGCCCGACCCCGAGCCCTCCGGCAGAGGAAGGAGCCCACTCCCGCCCAGGCTCACATCGGAGGCGTTGGAGATGAGCTCCCGCAGGAAGATCTCCTTATTGGAATAGAAGGTGTTGATAATGAGCGACATGAGCTGGGCGATCTCCGCCTGGAAGGCAAAGGTCTCCGCATCCTCCTCCTCGTGCTGCACTTTCTCGGGCATCTACAAGGCAAACACAGGCCTATTTTCAGCGCATTTTCAGGGCACAAGCACCAGGGAGGGGGCGGTGGGGGCATCAGGCCCAGCCCCGTCCCCCGTTCTGCCCCTACCTTCTCGGGCGTGAGGAACCGGCGAAAGAACTACATCGCTCACCAGCCGGTTTTTATAGGCACGGAGCGGGGAGGAACGCTCACGGCACATTGTATCCTTCCGCCTTAAAGGGGTCTTGGTCAGCGAACCACAGATGGATGGTGTATGGGAGGCATCGGCGGTGCCGTTTAGCGGCGGCCACGGCAGGGGCGGGCGTGCAATGAGTGCTCGGCTTCATACGGCTGCTGTGCGGTCGCCAGCCGGGGCTCCCCGCCGCCCTTCGCCGCGACGCTCGGAAGGCCGCAGGACCGGGACCTCCGAGCGCCACGGCGAGGGGCGACGGGGAGCCCCGGCGAGGAACTCTTTGCCGCGCCCCGTCGCGGAGGAATACAGCTAGGGGTACAAAGGCACTTCCAGTGTGTTCCATAGAGGTTATGGCGGCGCCTCTTCGGCTCCATGGCTGGGGTAGGGAACCGGGGATCCGCACTGCCCCGGCTTCCTCCTGCAGCTCCCCCCGAGGCCGGGAGCGGCGTAGCTGTGCCGGCCTGAGGCTGCGTGTAACCGGAGCACAGCGGTGAGGGGGCGGGGACAGAAGGTGTCAGGTCTGGAGTGTATGGTAGGGCCGTGGCCCCGTTGCAAACCAGTGTTTGGAGATGTTGTCTTTTCAGTGTCCAAGGGAAGTAAAAAGAGAAATCGATCTTAAGCCTTACCGTTCCAATATCTGGAGTACTCTGTCCAGTTCTGAGCTCCTCACTATAAGAGAGACATGGAGCCCCTGGAGCCGGTCCAGCGGAGGGTAACAAAGATGATTAAGGGACCGGAGCATCTCTCTTAAGAGGAAAGGCTGAGGGAGTTGGGCCTGTTCAACCTCAAGATGACTGAGAGGGGGGAGACTTCATTAATGTCTGTGAGTATCTGAAGGGAGGGGGTTGAGGATGTTTCCAGGCTCTGCTCGATGGTGCCAAGCAATAGGACAAGAGGCAACGGGCAGAAACTGATGCACAGGAAGTTCCACCTGAATATGAGGAAGAACTTCTTTACTGTGTGGGTGACCCAGGACTGGAACAGATTGCCCACAGAGATTGTAGAGTGTCCATCACTGGAGATACTCAAGAACCATCTGGACACAATCCTGTGCCATGTGCTCCAGGATGACCCTCCTTGAGCAGCAAGGTTGGACCAGATGAGCCACTGTGGTCCCTTCCAAGCTGACCCATTCTGTGATTGTGTTGAGGCTGTGGGTACAAAAGTCCTGACCAGCAAAGGAAGTTGAAGTGGGATGAGGGGACCCGAGCCCCCACATGGGTTTTGGTGCCTGGTGGTGCAAGGAAGTGATGGCTGTGTGTGATGTGGGGCAGAGGGAGGGGGATTCCCACCGGCAGGCTGGTGTAGTTCACCCCAGGAGCAGGAGGTGGCACTCTGGCTGTTCCCATGCACAAGGAAAGCTCCCAGGTGCTGTGCTGCAGGTCACTGCACCACAAAATGTGAAGGTGCATCTGCTCTTTATCAGAGGTGTTGGTGGTTCCTTGGTGTACCCCAAGGACAGCATCCTGGGGTGGATGAGAGGCTGGCCATGAGTTCGCCATGTGCACTCACAGCTCAGAAAGACAATCGTGTCCTGTGTTGCATCCAAAGCAGCATGGCCAGCAGGGTAAGGGACAGTTTTCTGTCCCTCTACTCTGCTCTGGTGAGAGTCCACCTGCAGTGCTGCATCCAGCTCTGGGGTCCCCAGCACAGGAAGGACTTGGACCTGTTGGAGATAGTCCAGAGTAGGAACACCAACATGATTAGAAGGATGGAGCACCTCTCCTACAGGGAAAGAATTGGGATTGTTCGGCCTGGAGAAGGCTTTGGTGTGACCTAATTGTGGCCTTCCACAAGGAAGGCCTTAGTACCTGAAGGGAACCTACAAGAAAGATGGACATGGACAAAGAGTATGTAGTTCCAGGACAAGGGGGAATGGTTTCAAAGAGAGAAGGTTTAGATACAGGGGAAGAAATTTATTATTGTGAGGGTAGTGAGGCACTGGAACAGGTTGCCCAGAGAAGCAGTGTATGCCCCACCCCTCAAAGTATTCAAGGCCAGGCTGGATGGGGCTTCAAGTAACCTGGTGTAACGAAGTTGTCGCGGCCCATGGCAGGGGGTTTGGAGCTGGATGATCTTCAAGGCCCCTTCCAACCTGAACCATTCTTATTTTATGGTTCTACAATCCCCATCCCACACTGGCTGTGTCCTCATAGCTGGGCCTGACTCTGCAGGGGATGCCCACACCATTTCCACATCTGATGCTGGTTACAGGGAACTGCAGGATGCCAAGGAAACGCCAGTGGCCTTCTCACTTCAACCCTTGTCCCTCCACAGCCCTTCTCCCCTGTGGCGATGGAGACAAGAACACATACCCAAAGGAGCATTTTGGTCTTTTTATAGAAAATGGCAACTGTATAGACACATTTACATGACAAGGGACAGGAAAGCCAAGGGAGAGGTGAGGCCCCCCCTTGCAGCACAGGTGGGCAGGGAAGGCAGCTTTGTTGGGAAGGGAGTTGCTGCCTCTCGTCGCCCACAGTGGAACCTCCTGTCACACAACCAGGAGGCTGAAAAAAAACAATGGCAGAATCACAAAAAAAAAAAAAGGGAACAGAGACAAGAAGAGGGGGAGAAGGTGGGGTGTGGAGACCTCCTCCTCCCTCAGCTTAGCCACACTGTTGGCTCTTTCTGTGGGCTGGGACACAGATGTCTACACTCTTGGGATACCACTGGGCAGGGGGATGTGCGTCTAGCAGAGAGCAGGGATGGCAAGGCTGGCTGGGGCTCTCCTCCCCATTCACAAGTCTTACCAGCAGGAGGAGGGGAGTGGGGTATTTCCAGGCCCCCTAGAAGGAGAGGAGAGACTCTCCTAGGTGCTTTGGAGACAAGGGCAAGAGAAGGAGTAACACTGGTTACCAGCCTTTCACTCTGTCAGAGAGAAAAAGGCTGAAAATGGCTTTTGGCCTTGAGCCAGGGAAGTTACGCAGCATGGGAGGCAGCTGAACCTCTCTGAGATCCCAGGGGTCTTACAACACACACAACACGAGGAAGGAGAAGGCACGTAGGCCTGAAGGCATCACACAGCCGAGCGTGGCAGGAACCAGGCCAACCCTGCAGGAGTGGAACTGTCCCTGGGTGTAATGTCTGCTGTGGCAGTGTGATCTGGCAGGGACAGGTGTGAGCTGTTATTTCCCCACAGTGCGGAGGTGTCCAGGGCCTCAGTGGAGGATGCGGAGCCATCTCTCGGTGTCCCTGCACCCTCTGTGTGCCTCTGCTAGATGAGAATTCGGACCAGAAAGGAGATGGCAGCTCCTAGGGCCAAACCCAGTGACAGGAAAAATGCCATGACAGCTCCAGCTGTCTCTGCTTCGTGCGCAAGCACCTTCCTAGGGGAGAAACAGGTGTCAGATCCATCCTCAGGATACGTGTCCTGTGCCCTGCTGTTCAGTGGAGCTGGGAGGCTCGTCTGCAGCAGAGGAATGGCAAGAAGAAATCCATCTTGGCTCCTAGAGCCACAATAACTCCCAAGTCTCCACACTGTGGGCTCATAAAATGCATCAGGCAGGCCACCCTGAAGCTCCCGGCACCAGGGACATCCCTCTCTGACCCCTGTGGGACTCCTTGTGCTGCCTGTGCTGGGCAAGCCTGCTCAGCCTGCTGTGGGTGCTGTGCCACCAGATCCCCACTATATCTAGTCCCTTCCCCTGCATGGCAGGTGGGGGAAATGGAGAGCCCAAATAGCTTCCTCATCCATAGGATATGGAGGCACAAGCCTGGGAAATGGGACACTGGGGGTAGTGACAATTCCCTTCTGTGCCTGTGGCCTCTTCTCCAGATGCCAGAGCTGGGCAGAGCCAGACTCCAGGAGTCATGCCAGGGCTGGCATCTGGGGGAGTAACAACCCTTCCCTTGTCCCCAGCTCACACTCACTTTGGCCCGAAGCACATGCACAGGCTGGCCAGGTAGCCATTGGAGATGGAGAAGAAGATCATGAAGATGATGTACCAGGCGTCATGAGAGAACACAACAGGCAGGTAGTAACGGGGTTGCACGTTGCACAGCATGAACAGAGGGACAAAGATGACACGGAGGATCACCATCACTGGCAGGAGGCAGCTGTCCTTCCCGGGCTGGGAGAAAAACACAGATCGTTGAGCAACTGAGAACTGGACATTCCCCATCCCATGGCATGCTGGCAGGGGCTCTGCAGAGGCTGTCCCTACTGTGCCAGGGCTGTGGAGGAGCCACAGAGATGGCAAAGCTGCTGAGAGACTTTCTCTGCCGCAACAAATCTCAGCATCACCACCAGCAGTCACAAGTAGGTTTTCCTAGGTCTGAAAGCCCTGTCACAGGGGACTTGTAGCAGCACTAGAGTCAAAATACTGAGCTGGGCTTGTGGGCAACTGTTAAGCCCTTGCTGGCAACAGGCAGGCAGGCAAGAGAGCTTTGTGCACACTCATGCAGTGAGCCAGCGTGCAGGACAAGGGTGGCTGAGGTAAATCCCCTCTGGCACCTCAGCGCCTGCAAACTAGGCTTTAGCCAGCTCTTCAGTGTCCTGCGCCATCCCCCAGCCAAGCAGAGCAAGATCCAGCAAACTGGGAAAGAGATTATGCTGGGGTTGTTTTGAATGTGCTAGGAAAGGCATGGACTGAATTACAATCTCCTTGGATCCTACTGGAGTTCCTGAGCCACTGAGGCTGGGACAAAGAAGGTACCACCCCCCTGTGTTGTCCCTGCAGCTGGGACCAAGGCAGCCCCTGGAACAAGATGGGCCTCGTTCTCTCTGGGGTCCCCTCAGTGAAGTGCCAGGTTCGCAGATAACAGGGCTCACTGGTCTGAGGTGAGAAGAGACCCACAGCTGCCTTGGGAGCTGCTGGGCTGGCATGGCCACAGGAAACTCCATGAACACAGGAGGAAGCTGAGGTTAGGCCACCTGCCATGTCTATGGGGCAAACTGGAGAGAGCAGCTGCCTCTCCTGCTTGAGGAGAAAAAGAGCAAGCGGGGCCCCAACCAGGGAAATGTGGCCCAAACCACATGCAGTCAGACTTTCCACACAGCCTTGTTTTGGAAACGTCTCCTGCTGGGTCATCCCACCATGGAGGCTGTGGCCTGGACACCAGGCAAGGTGGCTCATGGCCAAGACCAAAGGCAACAAGCAGTGATGGCCAGGGGAGAAGCAGCTCCAGACTGTGGGGAAGTCAGGCCCAGGCAGACCCCCTGGGTACATGGTCCTGAGAAGCTTCTCTAAACAAACAGCCTGAACAATACAGGGGGAAACAGCACGTGGAGGGTGGGTGAAGGGGCAGGAAGAGACCCAGACAGGACAGCCCCCTTCCTTGCCCATTCTGGGGAGATGAGAGCAAAGGGATGTCGCAGGGGACAGTTCTGTGACCCACATGGCACGGCCCTGCCCTGCTCTCAGGACAAGGGTCTTTGAAGCAGCTGTGTCCTGAGCTGAGGCCAGAGGCTTTATTTTGGGCTGCCCTGTCTTTCACCCTCTTTCCCTGTCGCCATCCTGTCTCATCGTTTGCATAGCTGGAGTGAAGGTTTGTTTACAGAGAGGCTGAAATGGAGGAGGCAGCTTCATCCAAGCCATGTTGAAAGAGGGGTGGGAGGACAGAACAACACTGTGGTTCTCGGCTCTGACCCATAATTCTCCATTTAGAACTTAAAGCAGGAGTTAGTTCTGCACCTCCTTCCTGCTCCAAGCCATGGATGGCAGCCTCAGTGAGAGCCCTGGCTGAGGGACCTAGGGATGGACACTGCCTGGACATTTGCTCCTTGCCCAATGCTTACCCATGTGAAGAGGGCAGTGAGACTCCGTCCCGTCCAGTCAAAGACATTGAAGAGCAGGAAGCAGGAGACAGGAATGAAGTAGAGATCTGCAGAAGGAGGAGGTCAGTGATGAGCCCAGTGTGCCCCAGCCCCTCATACCCATTGCACGGAGCCTGACTTTCAGATCTAGGTCCTAGCAATTTCCCACTAAGGCCTGGAATGGTCTCCCAGCCAGGCTGGTGTCTGCATCCAAACCATCATGCACAGTGGTTCCCTCTTCCCTTCAGGCATTCTGTATTTGGTTTGTGTGGCAAGGTTTTGGTAGGGGGGTAGGCTACAGGGGCAGCTTCTGGGAGAAGCTGCTAGAAGCTCCCCCAAGTCTGACAGAGCCAATGCCAGATGGCTCCAAGATGGACCCACCACTGGCCAAGGCCATCAATGACCGGTAAGGTCTATGGGAGGAAAGAAGGGGAAAAAAACATGTGCAATTGCAGCCAGAGAGAGAAGTGAGACTATGTGACAGAAACAGCTCAGCAGACACCAAGGCCAGTGGAAAAGGAGGGAGAGAAGGTGCTCCAGATGTCAGAGCAAAAATTCCCCTGCAGCCTGTGGTAAAGACCATGGCAAGGCAGGCTTTCCCCCTGCAGCCCAAGGAGGTCCACAGTGAGCAGATATCTACCTGCTGCCTGTGGAAGACCTCACTCTGAAGCAGGTTTCCTGGCAGGACTTGTGACCCTGCAGGGGACCCACAGTCCTGCCAGCAACAGTCTGTTCCTGAAGGACTGCATCCCATGGAAGGGACTCAGGCTGAAGCAGTTCATGAAGAACTGCGGCCCATGGGAAGCACTCACACTGGACTTCATGGAGGACTGCCTCCCATGCTGGAGGAGGGGAAGAGTGGGAGATGGCCTCCCCCTGAGAAGGAAGCAGTGGCAGAGGAAATGTGTGATGAACTGACTGAACTCTCATTCCCTGTCCCCCTGCACTGCTGCAGAGGGAGGAGATAAAGAAGTCGTGAATAAACTTAAGCCTGGGAAGAAGGAAGGTGTGAGTGGAAGGTGTTTTAAGATTTAGTTTTTATTTCTCATTATGCTACTGAGTTGATTGGTAATAATTAAATTAATTTCCCCCAAGTTGAGTCTGTTTTGCCTGTGACAGTAATTGGTGAGTGATCTCTTGCTGTCCTTATCTCCACCCAAAAGCCTTTTGTCATCTTTTCTCTCCCCTGTCCAGTTCTGGAGGGGAGTGCTGGAGTGGCTTTGGTGGGCACCTGGCATCCAGAGAGGGTTACCCCACCACACATACCTTCAAGCCCCACTTTCTTTTCTCCCATTTACCTTGTTCTCAGTTTTTTTCCTACCTCACCCCCATCCCTGGCACACTTACCCCATTTGTTTCCCTCTCCAAGGACAGTGGACACCTGAGCTGTGATGGCAGGAAAGACGCCGATGGTCACAGTGAAGACGAAGCAGACAGACAGGGCCATGACCCAGAGCTAGGCAGATGAAAGAAAAAGGCTGGTACCAAACACAGGGCAAGAGACCAGTGCAGCGCTGGTCTCCTCTCCCCATGCTCTCCTACACCTGTGCCCATCCCAAAAGGAAGGGCAGGACAAGGCTCGCTGGCAACTCACAGACCTTCTTAAAAATAGCAGTGACAGAGGGCTGCTCATCAGGGTTGTGGATAGGGATGATCTTTGAGTTATTCTGCTCCATCCCATTCTCATCTGCAGGAAGAGACACAAGTAGGGCATAGCAGACACCAGAAAGCTGAGATCTAATTCAGTCCTTCTATCTCATTCTTTCTTATAAGCTCTTTCCCTTTTCTCTTCCTTCTCTCAGCCCCTCACCTTTCTTAATCAGGTCTCTCTTGGTCTCCAGCTCTGCATTGTACACGCGGTACTCTGTCTTGTCCTTCATGGAGTAGTATCGGAAGAAATCCTACAGAGACACAGCATGGAGGACTCATTCATGCGTGCAGAAAGAAGGCTGCCAGGGGCTATGTGACAACAGCAGACATGAGCAATATGGGCAAAGTATTCCTTCCAGTTATGTCCGATATTGATGCTTTCCTGCTCACCCAGGGGCTTAGATACCACAAGTGTACTGGGGTATCTCTGGTGCGAAGTATCCCAGAGTGCTCCCTTGGGACACGGGAGAGCCTGCCCTGACACAAGAGGTGGAGGCTGGTAGAAGCCAAGGCTGGGCTACTAGTGGGCCACGGTTCTCGTGCTGGAATGTGTGAAGGTCCCATGTCCCCAGGCCCTTCCCCACCAGGACAACAGTCTCACCATGTGAGGCAGAACTACGTAGGAGACAATTGCCAGCACGATCGTCACACAGGCCGTGGTGAAGTAACCGATGAAGCTCTCGGGTTGCTGGGCACCAACTGAGAGCACAGGAAGGGAGAGGAAAGGAAGATGATGAGGGCTGAGAGGAGCAAGGCCCCGCTGCCATCTCCCACACAGCATGACCCTGGCAGATCCTGTGACAGCAGTGCTCTGGGAAGGCCCTGTCACCTGCAAGGCAGGAATTACTCACTGGCAATACTGAAGATCATCGCCAAAGCAGCGAAGGTGCCTGCCAAACCCTGCCCGCTCATGATGGGGGCTGTGTAGCTGGCAGGCAGGAGCCCTGCCAGCCCAAACAGGCTGCCCTGGAGAATGGCACCGAAGGCTGCAAACAGGAAAGATGAGCAGAAATGAGAGACCAGAGGCAAGGACAGACGGCACCTCTGCAGGGAGCCAATGCCCTTCCCCTGTGAGGCAAGGCAAGTCCCCCTCCTCCCTGGCTCTCCCACAGTGAGGTTCATGTTTTTCTCCCAGAGGGATCAGCCCTAGCCATGGGGCTGTGTCCCCTTTCTTCCCCCACTGCTTCACTCACAGTTGATGAAGATAATGCTGATCATGGTAAAGACGAAGAAGGGAAGAGGCTTCATGGGGACTTTCACCATGATCGCAGTGACTAAGAACACCAGCCCAATGGCCACCAGGCTGCCCGAGATGCGGATCTGCTGGGGAATCCTACAAAAGAGGGTCTCAGTGAGGAAAACATAACCCCCCAAAAACCTGTAGGGCTGAGACCAAGCCCTAACTGGGGGAATCCCAGCCAAACCCTGAGACAGGAGACCGGTGTTTTGCCTTTGACTTGAGTGAATGGGCTGTAGCTTGGCTCAGTGCTGGGGCAGGAGAACAGGCCAGGGCTGGGCGGCCCCATGGAGGCTGGCAGGGGCAAGGACAGAGCAAGGCTCACCGCTGGTGGATGAAGGAGTTGAGACAGGTGAAGATAAGGAGGGGCACCATGGCGCAGAGAGTCATGAAGTTGTCAAACACAGACTGAAGGTAGGAGGGTGTGACGGTGGCCTCACCGGTCTGGTTCCTGATGTGGCTCGTCTCCTCCGGCTCATCAAGGCGGCTGATGAAATACTGCAAAGGAAGGAGCCTGGTGGGACTGAGATTATGCGAGGCCTTCCCAGGTGTCTTAGGTTACAATGTAAGATGTAACTAAAGGTATGTATTCTATCACCATCTGTTAAAACCAGGTGGGGCAGTGTTCTTTGTCTCTTCCATGACACATCCCTGATAACTCCCTCTGGAGCGATATTTTTCTGTTAATGGGCTACCAAGCCTCACTGCATGACTCATAAGATTACATCATCCCATTGTGAGATGCTCCGCCCACGGGGAGGAACCAAACATTCCTACCTGGATATAATCTGAGGTTTGGAACACCACACTCAGTCCTTACCTACCAGAGGACAAGAGCTGTATAACCACCACTGGACCTTCAGAGGAAGACCAGACCCTTCTACAGGATCACTGCTTCAACAGAACCATATCTATCACCTCAAGAGGACTGCAGCCACCACTTAATTGGACTGCTACCACCACCCTGACCAACAGGGTGTCAGGTTGAATCCTGACTCTGTCAGTGGTTTTGTACTACTGCATTTATTTTTAATTTTCCTATTGAATTGTAGTTCTGATTTTGAGTCTCTCTCACTGATTTGCTTTCAAATTAGTACACCAGGCCACCCTTATTCTTCATCCAGACCCATGCCCATCCCTCCTGCTGCCTCAGCACCACTTGTCACACCCACGTCACACACACTTGTGTCCTCTGCATGCTGTGCCATGCTGCCACATCTACACCACGGTCCCTAGACATGACAGGGGACAATTAGTGCCATGGACAACAGCAGGAGGGAAGCCCTCACCTCCCTGGCAGTCATGAAGAAATTCCATGGCAGCAGCGTTCCCAGGCCAAGGATGAAGAAGATCAGCCAGACAGCTTTGTACCTGTGACGGGGATAGAGTGCTTTGGAGGGGAAGCTGGGCAGCATCAGGGACAGGTATTGCTTCTGACTGTCCCTGACCCTGCGGTGGGAGGCACCAGACGGTATTTATCACCCTGCCCCTGCCCCACAGCCCTTGCTAGCCTGGGCTGCCAGAGATGTGGCACTGCAGAGGGGCTGTGGGAGGCCCCCCCCAGGAGGGTATGAAGGCAGGGAGAGGCTGGCTGCTTCTCAGCATGTGGCACCCAGACACATAGCATCCATCACCAGATCTGGGAGGGAGTTAGGCTCCCCAGGCGTGTTTACAGGGGACTGTTTACAGCCCATTTGCTACGGAAAAGCTGAGAAAGAAGGGACAGCTCGGTAGCCCAGTAAGCATGCAGGAGAGGGGGACGCCCCCAGATGCTGGGTTCCGCTGTCCTCCCTCACCTCCCGGTATCCTGGATGTGCCCCCACAGCTACATCGGAAACCGTCATTACCTATCTTGGGGCCCGTCTCTTGCTGTCATCTTGTGTGGCAAGAGTCAGCACAGGTCCCAGCAAGTCTTGTGGCTGCTCTCCGTCTGGAAAGCAAACAGAAGATTTTATGGGAAAGTGATAGACACAAGCCAGGCAGGGGCAGCACTGGTTTTAACTTCAACCCGTGCTGCCAGGTACACAGTACTGAGAGTCAAACACCAGCCCAGAAAATTAGGAGAGAACAGTGCAGGAGCTCTAGAAACCTGCAGCTCAGAGTCCTTCAGCCGAGGAGCTGTGACACACAGCCTTATTCTGCTGGCTGGGCACACCAAGCCTTTCCTGCAAAAGGAAACTGCTTTCCCGAGGTACTCAGACTGCTCATGCTGGCTGCCCAGCTGCTTGCAGCAGGCTCTTAAGGGATTTGTGAGCCTGCAGCTCTCTGTCCCCAATCCTGGGGCTGTGAGTGAAGCATGTGCGCAGTGTGCTGTGTCTGCCCCCACTGCCCTCCCCAGCTCCCTCCAACGCCCGAGCCTCGGTGGCACAAAAGACACATTTTATTCAGCAGCCTCTCCGGCCAGAACCAGCAAATCCCCCGTTTTCAGTTCCACTTCCCTGGGGCTCTCGCAGCCCTTTCCTGGGTCACCTTGAAAAGCCAAGGGCGTCCCTGGCACTGCTGTCCCCTCCCGGGCGCCCACGGCTCCTTTTTCCCCGCCACCACCTGCCCAGGCGCTGCAGCGCTCAGGCATCGCTCTAGAGCCCCAGAGATGTGGCCCCCGGAGGCCCGAGAAGGGACCTTCCCTCCCCGGTCACCCCCTCTTCCCGGGGCAGAGTGGGATTAGCCGCCCAGAGGAACCGCAGGCCTGCCTTGTCCTTTTCCAGTCCGGGCGGCGCAGCATGGGGAGCTCCGGCACTTCTCCCAGGGCTTCACCTGCAGCGGGGCTGCCGGCGCCGTGTCCCCGGCCCCCCTGGGACATGCCCCGCGGACGCCTGCTCCAGTGCCGCCTGCAGCATCCCTGCCTGCGCCCTGCCAGGTAGGGCGGAGGAGGCGGAGGAGGAGGCGGAGGCAGGCAGCAGCATGCTGGGATCTGTAGTCCCTGCCCGCCCCGGCTCGCACTGAAGGCAGCGCAGCCCGTCCCTGGCGCAGGTGCCCGTGGGGTTCTAGGCACAGCTCGCCTCCTCCTCCGCTAGGATCCTGCAGGCTGGGGAGCCTGAGCTGTGACGGAGCCGAAATATAGGCGGCAGGATGTGGAGAGGGATTTCGGAAGCACCTTAGGCCGCTTGGGAAGGACAGAGCAGGACAACAGTATGCCTGCAAAGGATCGAGGGCTCTGCCAACCCGGCAGGTGCCACCCTGTTGATGTCGGAGCCATCTGCAGCACCGCTCCCCTGCCTTCCCACACAGAGAGCTCGGGGGCATGACAGCTCCTGCCTGACAAAACATCCCAAAATCCCCTCCTGGCAGCCTGCCAGTGCCTCGGCAGGGAGGAGACATCCTGACCTGGGATTAGCAGAGGGATCTGCAATCACAACTGCCATCCCCTCGCACACAGAAACCCGTCCGGGGCCGCTGCTTGTCTCCAAGCAAACCGATCTCAGCCCAAAATAGGCAAGAAAACCTCAGCTTCCCCCGTGGGTCCCCAGCAAGCCCTCAACATGCTTCCCCTTGCCAGCCAAGCCCCCGATCCCTCTCAAGCCCCCTCTAGGTCATATCGCTGTCCCAAGAAACAGGGGCAGGGACTGACCCCATAGACCTACCTGGGGAGAGAGGACAGAGCCAGGGTGAGCCCTGTGTTCAGAGTATTTGAAGGCAGTGTGCCCCCTGCGTCCACAGCCCCCGCTCTTGGGGGTGAGTGCCGGGCCCTGGCTCAAGTCACGGGGGCTGGAGCCCTGTGGGTCTAGCGGCACCCGCAGAGGAGGAGGAGAAGAGGTATCGGGTACCACAGCTGGCACACAGCCCAGGTCCCGCTGCCCAAGCATCCAGGGAAGGGAGGAAGGGAAGGGTGCCGTGGAGGGGATGGCAGGAGCCGGGGGTGTTGGGGAGGAGGCAGGGGGGGTCGGGAGTTGGACTCTGGGGGTGCTGGGGCAGGGCGCTCCGCCATGCTGCTTTCCCACCGCCTCCTGCTTCCGTCTGGAGAGTGCCCACATCCCTGCGTCAGGAACCCAGCCTCCTTGGCAGGCACTGCCCGGCCGCAGTCTCCTGCCTGCTCTGTTTGTTTTCTGTCTCACTTCGCTAAATGCCTCCTAATTTTTTCCACAAAGAGACAGTGCCTGCCAAGGGCAGCAGTCATTACAGCGGGAAACACTTCCAGCTGCTGGTTGTTACAAAAAACCCTACAACAAACAGAAAAGGTTACAGGAACCAACACCAGCAACAGGTGGCAACCCTGCTCCCACTCGGGGAGAGCTGCCCTACCCAACGGGACATGGGAACAGATGCCACTCTTCCAGCTGGCACAGCACAGCTCCAACCGCCTCCCACAGGAGTCATCTGGTGGTCAGCCCAGCCACCAGCTTGGTGGCTGCACATCCTGAGGGACAGGGAAAAGGAGGAGCGATGTGGGGCCTTGGCCTAAGGACATCCCTTTTGTTCCTGGGCATGGAGCAGTCTGTCTTATCCCCACAGAAGTGATGTGTAAGCAGAAGAAGCAAGATCACAAAGAGTGTGCTTAACAAACCATAGGCTAGAACCTTTGAGCAGGTACAAACAAGAGATGGCACAATTTTAATTGTCCTTTCATGCCACAAAAAGGCCGTGACATGCTAAGTGACACCCTTGGTGGCCACGTGCAGCCCCACTGCCAACCAAGCCCTGGGAGCTGACAGCAGGACCAGCTGTCACCAAAACTGCTTAACCTCTGCAGAAAAACCCGCACTGCAGGACAGCCACACCTGCAGGCAGCCATTTGTCACCTGGCTTTGGACACTTCCCTACCTCTCCCTTTCCCCACACCCCTTTCCCCTGCTCCTGCTGCCTTCGCCAAGGGTGAACGCAGTGCATGCTTCATTTCCCACTTGAGCAATTCCCTGGTGCCACGCAGACATGCTATGGCACCATGGAATTATATCCAGAAACACCAGCTCTTTCAAGAAAAGCTGTTTACACCACACCAAGTGCAGAAGTGTCCTGGCAGTCCATAGCCAAGGGGTTTCCAGCAGACTCAATGGCAAGCACCTCATGTCCTCCTGACACTACTTGTCAGGGGATCACTTTGCAGGGTTAATGTCAGTACTTCCTCCAAGTGTGGCCAAGATGGGACAGGACCAGTTTCCTCACCAGCCTTTCACCTTATGCCCTACATCTGCTTGCCCACTGGGCGACACCAGAGTTCTCCTGTCAAGAAGGCTGATCCAGGGGCCCCTCAAGGTTTATCTGCAGGCATGGAACAAGCCCAGCACAGGTATGCAAGTCACATGAAACCTTGGTAGCCATGACTCAGCTGGAAGATAGGAAGCACTTACAAGAGTGCCCGTTTCATGAGATTTCATATGCGTGCCTGAACTCTGACCATGCTGCTTGCGGATCCTCCTACCTTGTGCTGGGGTGTGGGGAATCAGCGTCCTGGGCAGCGTCCTGCCCACCTCCACCGTCAGTCACCAGCTGTGAGGACACACGCTTGTATTTCACAAGACAGATGAGTTGTGTGCCACCACTGCAGTGCTGAGAGAAACACAAGCCCTCCCAAAACAAGGGTAGGCAGGTGCCTTGAGTCAAAGCAGAGGCTGGTCTGGTTCAAAGCTGGTCTCCATTAGAGGGCAAAAGCAGATTCTAGGAAAGAGTAAATGTGGCACGGGTATGGACTAACTACCTGACTGTTCGCCAGCCTCCAGGCTGGAAGGGACACGATGTTCATGTGTTTTGCAGCCATGGTGGGTTTCACTTCTGTGAAATCCTGCTTCCCCCTTCAACTCAGGAGCTTCTGAAAGGGGGCAGCAGCTCTCCCCACATGCAGGGCCTCACCAGGGCTCCCTTGCCTTCGACATCAAAGGGTGGATGAACATTGGAATGGCTGCTTTAGAGACCTGGATTGTATCCACCCAACAACACATTTTCCAAACAGAGGAATTCTAGCTCACTTAGTCATTCAGGCATGGCTCCATGCCTTCGGTCCTTCTTGTTGCTTTTCTCCAAACCTTCCCTGGCTCCTCTTGATCCTTCCAGAGGTGCTGGTGCTGGGGGCACTCAGGGACTCTGTGGGGTTGAGACACCGATTTGAAGAGTGGCACAAGGCTTTCCTGCTTTGTTTCTGCTTTTTAACTGGGAAAGATGATTCAGCGTGCGTTTTTATGCACACTGAGCAATCCGAAATAGCCCCAGGCCTTGCTGTAAGTGGCCGGCTCATGGCTGGCTCAGTGCATAATCTTGTTTGTGGATTTGGGGCTTTTTCCCTTCCTCCCTTGTCTATCACTTGATATTTATCTAAACTGAATTTCAGTTGCCTGATGTTGTAATGGTTGTCAGTACTCCTCCCAGCTGGCACTTGTCCCCATGAACCTGAGTAATCCAATCACCTCAGCAAAGCCCTGTCATCTCATTGCTCATTCCCTTTTCCAGGTCACTCATGAATGTGTTGAAAAAACATATGACCAGTGCAAAGATCTCTTTTCACTGCAAAAACTGACTGCTGACTCCTACACTCTCCTTCCTGTTTTCATACTAATTATGGAGCCAAGTAAGGACTTTCCCTCTTGACCAGCAAGTTCCCTTAAAAACTGAGCTGAAAGCCACCTGGAATTTTTTTGGGGAAGCAATGTGGGCACTCTGAGCCCAGACTCCCTAGGAAGTGCTGCTCCAGTCCTGGGGGCCCCTCGACAGGAGCCTCCCCACCTGCCCACAAGCCCTCTCCCTGCACAGACACCCAGGACATGCAGCAGATTCAGCAGTCGGCTTTTCCCTGAAGTTCCTTCAGCCCTTCTTAGAAAAGAACGTTATATCTTTCCCTCCTCCCAGTCCCTGGGGGCTGGGCAGTTGTGAATGAATGACTAGAGGCCACACAGTCACAGCCAGCCGCTTCATCCTCCCTTTCCTTCTGGGGAACATTTCCTGGCCCAAGACACTTGTTGCTGTTTACCTTTGTTTTCTAACTTTGCCTCTGCAGATGCTCTGAGGAGCTCCCCAAAGGAAGGTGGAAGAAACTGCTTAGGCTCTTGTGGAGCTAACAGAGAGGCAAAAGCTTCATCTGTCTTTTGTGCTATGGCCTCTCTTCTTCTGACCCCTCATCCCTCAAATGTCCTGCAGCAGGTTTCCTAGTCCTCGAGTGCTTTGTGAGCGGTTTCCATCAGCAAGCTGATAGCACTTCCTATTATTCTTCTTCTCCTTTCTGCTTCTCAGTAAACAGCCTTGTGATGCCATCTGCTCTCCCAGTCCTACTCCATGCCTGTGTCCTGAGGAGAGTGCTTAGCAGGGGAGCGGGAGGTGGGTATTTCTGCCTTCTCCCTTGACTTGCTGTCTGCAGACAAAGTCCACTGCTTTGCCAGGCCTTGGCCAGCAGAAAAAAACCTCTTACAAGGTGCTCTGTGCAGCACCCTCACCCCACAGAATGAGGGTCTCTGGGCAATGCTTCTGACCTGCTTCACCTCGCTCCCTCCACTCCTCCATGGACACACCTCTAGACCCCCTCTGCCTCCGGGCTTGCTGCAGCAGCAGCTACCACAAACTCCTCGCAGAGCAGCAGCTGTGCATACTGACCCCGCTCCCAGCACTTGCCGTTATCTCAGATGCCGGGTGGTGCAGGGGGAGCATTCAGCCCTGGTGTGTTTTGAACTGCGTAGACCAACCAGCTGCGAAGTCCCTTATCTGGAGAGTTCAAGGAGCCCTGAGAGGCTCCCTGGGGGCCCTCACCCTTGGCAGGTAAATTGATCCGGCTGAGCAGCAAATTCCCCAAGGCCTGGCAGGACTCCAGCACTGTCCCTGAAGGGCTTCCCACCAGGTAGAGGGCAGAGGACAGTGACAGGGCAGAGCCAGCCTTAAAACTACCCTAGGTGACACAGCTGGGACTATTCCACCCATTACTGAGTCCCAGGAAGCCCTGGACATCCACCTCTCCAGTGATGCAGCTGCGTGGGTTCCCAGCCCTGACTATTACTGGCCAAATGCCATCGATGGCAGCCCCACGATGAACCCATGCACCTCTCTCCTCAGCACGTGGCAAGTGCCCAAGCCCAGGTGCAAGCTGGTCCCTGGCCAGAGAAAACCCCTCCAGGCACCCACACAATCCCCCAGGAGCAGAGATGGGTGCTCCTGCCCAGCATCCCATCAAACGCTGCAGGGGGACATTGTAATGTCACAGCAACAAGCTTACCAGAAGGGCAGGATGGTCCCAGCCTCTTGCTCCTCACTTCAGGCCGCAGGACGATGCAGGGACAATGCAGCCTTGGGAGAGGTAGGAAAAGCCCCACAAATATTGGAGCCGTTGCCTGCTCCAGGGCCGGCGGTCTGGGGATGCAGGAGGAGATACAAGCACCTGGGGGAGGGCAGGAGCTGTGGGGAACGTCATTTATGAGCAGGCGTCAGAGGAAGAGAGATAAGCTGATCTCAGAAGACTGTTTGCAGAGACAGGATTCTTCCAAGAAGCTGGTTTCTCTGATGGCACCCATTTAGGCTGCTCTCCCCAGGGAAAGAACCATCCCCTCCAAGCCACAACCCTGACCTGCTTCTTGGGAAGCTGTGGAAAGAGACACGTTTTTCCAGGGCTAGCTTCAGACTCCATTTGTTGGAAATTTAGAAAAATAAAGACCCTTTCTCCCAAGGGCAGAGGGAGGGTTTTGCTCAGGGCTTCACTCAGTGCAGCTGCAGAAACCTCCAAGCCCAGACAGAAACCATCTCCAGGACCTGGATAGTGCTTCCAGGCAGCTTTCAGCACCTCCAGGAGCTGCAAGGAGGTGGGGAGGGGCAGAGGGTGACCAACTATGGGCATTGACAGCTCACACCAAGCTGATGACACCTGAACCATGGCTTCCTGAGGGACCATCATGGGTTTGGGGAGAGCCTGGGGATGCCTCACCCCAAACCTTCATCCTTGCCCAGCAATCCTCTGCAGCCCATGTCTGCAGGGCTGGTCCAAGCCCCAGGGGTGCCAGCATGGCCAGTGGAGGTACTGCCCAGGGGCCATGGGAAGGGGAAGTGCTGCGGGAAAGGGTGCTTCCCTGGAATTGATCTGGGGGCTGCAGCAGGAAGAAGCACAATGGGAGGAAACCAAGTTTCCGCTTCCAAGTGGAGAAAACCTTACAGGACACCTGGAGAGAACAACCGGACATCATTAATGTAAAATGCAGCTGGGAGCACAAGGAGCAGCCAGAGGCAGCCCCAAGCTGGAAGCAGCTTCTCCTTGCATGGAGGAGCCTGGGTCTTGATGTAGTAGTGGCACAGGCCACCACATGCAGGACAGCCATGCACAGAGAACAAAGGCAATCCCAACCATGCACAACACAAGGCACAGTTATGGCTCTTGCCTGCCTGCAGCCTGGCTGTCCCGTGGGCAGGTCCTTATTTCCACTCAGTCGGGTGGGAAGAGGGATTCTCCCTGGCGGGCTGGGGCAGCGCTTAGGTAAGACCCCTTGGGATATGGCTGTCAGATGCACCTCTTTTGCATTAGCAGCTTTCGCCCTTCCTGCGTTCAGGCTTGCTCGAGAGGAATCCCTGTCTCTGTCTGCACCGATGGTATCTCGGATGGCCACACCTTAAGCAGCAGCTGAAGCAGGTCAGAGGGATGGGCTGAGCCTACAGGACCACGTCCCACTTCCCCATCATGTCTCCAGCTGAGGGGAGCAAAGAGGAGCCCACAGCAAAACAGGACAAGAGCAAAACAGCTCTTAGCCAGACAAGTCTGAAGATAAGGACTCACTGAATGCGTGGGAGAAAACCTAGGGGATAGAATCCCACAGCTGAGGAATGAAAGAGGGGTAAGACGAATTTTTCCATAGCCTACCTTCTCCTGGGCTTGGTAGGGCCATATCTGCCAACCACACATGGCTACCCCAAGGTCACTGCCTGGGGAGCAGCACCAGAGGGAAAGAGCAGGACTGCAGGGGGCCACCTGACCCCAGCAGCCCCCAGGGTGCTGGGATGTAGAATGGAGAAGATTCCCCCTTCATTGCTTCATGTTCCTGACTCCAGGACTGAGCTCAGAGCTGGCAGACCCCAGAAGGAGTCAGGCCAGGAACAACATAAGGGAGCTGAGCACGGAGAAACCTGCAGTGAAGGTTCAGAGGAGAAGGATGGGGACAGCTTACATTCTGTTTGAGAGGTCCTCAAAACAGTTCTGCACTGAGGGGCAAGGCAGAAGGCGTTTGGAGGGCTCAGCTCAACCACTCTCCCACCCCAAATGCCACCCTGCACTTTACAGGAACTCCTTTCCCCAAGGAGAACCTGAGCCCTCACTCATTTGTCCCCAAAACAGGGATGCTTCTAGAAGAGCAGGAAAAGCTGGCAGCCAACCAGCAGTGAGAGCACCTGCCTGCAGCAACCCCCTGCCACCTGGCCACCTGCTGCACCCCACGGCACCTCCACCTCCCTGGAGAGAGGCTGTCCTTCCAGCTCTGGCTCCTTCCTCTATGAAGCCAGATTCAAAGGTGCAGAGCTGGCAGGACCCTCAGCAGGCAAGAGCTGCCCAAACCCCATGGGAGCTGCTGAACTGCTGTCCCCTGAGCAGATGGGAGAGCATCCCCAGGGCTGGACAGTGAGCCTTGCCCTCACGCCTGGACAGCCCAGCAGAAGGCCTACAGCAGACTGCCAGCCCTGTTTGGGGTGCTGGCACTGGAGCAGAGATCATTTTGCTCCCCCTCAGCAGTTTTTTGGAGGCTGGTCTGGGCTGCACAGCTGTTTCCAATTTAGTGGAGGACACAGAAACAAAATCAGAGCCAGAAAAACACAATCTTCCCTTGGTGTCACCATCTCCCCAGCTTCCAAAATTCGGAGAGGCAATTCCTCCCCACTGAGCAGCATCCCCCTTGGCAGAAGCTGGGACAGACATGCAGGAGCCAACCACCACTGGCCTGTGGCGAGTCAAGGTTGGCTCTGTCCTCTGCATGTCCCAGGGGCCAGGACAGAAATAACATGGGCTATTTTGGGTCCCCACAGACCAAAGGGGCCTTTTGCTTGTAGGCCAGCACAGAATAGGGGCTCTGGCTGACCGCTGCTTTTGGCATTAAATGTCTGCAGCCCTACTGAGAAAGGGGATGGTGAGCACAGAAGCAGGTTTTGGGACTTGTCGGGGTCCCGTGCAGTCTGTCTGCCAGCCATCTGTCCTGCCAAGATCCTGCTCACTGCCTGGACAGCCACAGCATCTTGCAAATCCCAAACTGGCTTCAGATGCTAAATGCAGCTATTTCACAGTGGCTCTGCTCCAAGAGACAGGGAGTGTCTGTCCCCCCTCACCTCAAAAACCCACTTTGTGCCAGCCAAGGGGCACCCCACAATCCCCAGAAACAAAAGTAAGGAGAAGGGATGGATGCCCTTTCTGGGTCTGCTTGTGCCAAATGCACTCACTTCCAAAGCTGCAGCCATCTCCAAGGAGTGGGGTAAAGCCATCCCCACAAGTCCCAGGAGCTGAAGGGACTCAAGGAGCCACATACGCCTACACATTTCCCAGCAGGGAAGATGCTGCCTGCCGAGAGCTGGGTTTGCCATATCCCTGCTCTGTGGCAGACCCAGAAGAGCCGTGTGGGCTACCCACGATCTGTGGACCCAAGAGTGGAAAGCCGAGGAGGCAGCACGCTGTCAGAGATGTGGTGCAAGCAAAGGAATTGGAGCAAACACTCAGGGCAGAAACACCATCTCTGGCACTCTCTTCCCTGAATAACTCAGCTTCCCCAAACAGCCTGGCAGGACTAAGGTCTCGCATGAGGAGCCAAAGCAAGACTCGAGGCAGACACCTCCTTCGGAGCAAATAAGTCAGAGCCCAAACCTCCCACCCTTGGCATTGGCCTTGGCTAAACGGCAGCAAACAGGAAAATCTTTATGCAAGTAAGATCAGGCAGGGAGAGCAAACAGGAGGTGGGGACAGCTGTGTCTGCCCAAATCCCATCACAACAGAATCTCCCACACAACCAACAATATTAAGCCCAGCCACAAGTTGGGAAAGAGCAAGTCACATCCCTTCCAAATCCCAGCCTGTGCTGCTACATCCGTGCAAACAGCCACCGCCCAGTGTGCCACAGCCATGAGGTTGCAGCCTGTCTGGGACCCTGGGCATCCTCAGGATGTCTCAGGGAAGCACGGAAAACTCTGGATGAGAGCCACCAAGTGCTCTGCTCATGTGGAAATGGCACTTTGCAGCCACTGGCATTGGCTTGCAGGCTCCACCAGCCTCTCAGCCTCCCCAGATTAACGTGGGGAGCAGAGGAGATGAAGGCAGCTCTAGACACCCTGCTGGGAGACCCAAGTTTACAGCAGCCTCTCTGAGGTGGGCTGGCCATCTGGCAAGGTGTCCTGTCAGGGCGTGCCTGGGTGGATGCTGATGCAGTCCCACAGTGATGCCAGGTGATAGGAAGCCCAGGGGCTGAGCCCTGCTGAAGCAATCCCTTCTGACACAGTGCATCCCCCTCACAGCCACAGGGAAGGAAGGGAGGGACAGCTGGTAGCAGACAACTTATGTGTTGAGAATTGATGCTGGGTTTTGTTTCTAGTCAAAGGCTCCCCTTTTGGAGCCAGCCCAGCTGCAGAGCCCAGGCAAGGAGAATGCAGTGCTCTTCAGCACCTCCCTCATCCCCCGCAAGGCACGGATTCTGGCCTGCATCACGTGGGCGCCCCGTACCCGCTGCCTCCAGGGTAACAGCCCTGTCCAGGAACACGCTGGCAGATCAATGTCCTGATGTGGTTCATCACGCAGACACGCCAGCCTTGTGTTGCCACAAGGAGTGGGTGTGAAGACGGGAAGGAGAAGCTGCAGGGTAGGGTGGATCACTTCATAATAGCTTGGCTGTGTTGCCGTTGGTCTGTCTCCTCCTGTGGTTAATGGATAACACTCTCGCTCTTGCCAGGATGCCACAAAGACCCACCCAACCGTGCCATCCTCAGCCACAGCCCAACACCTACAAACCCTGATGGGATGAAAGCACTGTGTGCATCCTGCAGCAGTGGGTTGGTTCCCTGTGGGGGCAGGAGTCGAGTCCAGAGCAAATACCATCAGGGACCTGAGGGTACAGCACTGAGGGAGGATAAAAAAATGGAATTGCCTCCAACTTGGTCCTGAGGCTGGGAAATAACAAGGCTTGTCACGGGCAGAGCAGGCAAGGCAGATAAGGCTGGCAACTCCTTCAACCCTGAGTCTTGGGCAAGACTGAGAAGCCAGATCTGTCAGCAGTCCCTCCTGCCTCCCTGGCTGTTCTCCAGGGGTTATCCCCAAGCTTAAAATGGGAGTTCCTCTCATGAGGGTTACCATGACCATGAACAAAACCTCTAGCAAAACTCCAAAGCCCTCACGGGCTTGAGCCAGGTGAACAGGCCCTCAGGCACAGGTGTAAAGTGACTCCATGTCCCTGCACAGTGTCAGTGGTTAGATGTGCTAGGCAAAATGAACCAGGCAGGGATGAGGAGCACGTTTGGAGCCACAGCTTGGGCAGCAGAGGAGAAGCCAAGCAGGGCAACCCAGGCAGGACACCCCTATCCCCAGCAGCCTTGCAGGAGGCTGGAGCCACTTCAGTGTCAGTCTGGGGACGCAGATACACATTCAGGTTGATGGCTTGCCCTCGGCACAGCACGGCTGATGACACAGTCCTGCTGCCGTGACTGAGCCTCAGTACATGGCCAGAGCAGGCTGCTCAGCAGGTGGGAGGCTGATGGCATGACCCTCCAGTCTTACTGCTGCTGCCCACCCAGCCACACCCCTCCCAGTCCTGCTCTTCACCTCCAGCCCCTGCCTGCCTCCTCCCTCTGCAGCTTCCTGGTCTGTTCACTCCATGAATTTCCAGCTGGAATTTCACAGCGAGGTGCCTTCCTATCAGACTAGTCCTAAAGGAAATGAACTAAAGCAAGTCTCACTGGCAGTCGTGTGGTGGGAAGCAGCAAGAAAGCCCTGCGGAAATCTGTCTGACTTCCTGCTGACAGCTTCTGCACGAGCCACCAGGCAGGCAATAGGTCTCTGTTCCCTTTTGGCCCCAAGGAAAGTCGGTCTCCTGGAGATGAAACCTGACTGAGCTCACCCATGGCTTAACCAAGAGGCTGAAAGAGAGCCTTGAGCACTGCACCCAGAATGCCAGGCTCACCAGTTTGTGTCACAATTAGTGCATGACAGCCACACACACAGAGCTTTGAGCCTCCCCTTTCTTGGGGATTGGCGAGACCAGGAAAAAGCCTGCTCCAAGCCAGAGCAGGACCAAAAGGTCACAACGGTGATGTTTTTCACACCACCTCCATCAGCAATGAAATTACAAAGGACTATTAGCGTTATTCCTATACAACAGCTTTCCTTGTCTCATGGGAACAACAATCCTTAGACGCATTCCTCATGCAGCATCACAGCTCCTCTCCCACACAGGGACCCCAGAGCCCATGTACAGCCCCCCAGCTAGGTCTGCGGAATCTGGAGTGGGAAAATGGAGTGCAGTACTGTGCTGCAGCCTCAGCTGGGGCACTGAGACCCTCCAGACCACACATCCTGATGTAACCAGACCCACCCAGGGTGTGCCCCTACTCTGCACACTTCTTTCCCCATCCCACATCTTGCACACTCTCAAACTAAGAAGCAATTAGTCTTTATAGCACTGCTTAATCAAATCAAAATAGCTGTGTGGCTGGTAAAACCCTGACTTCTGCCCAGCTGAAAATGCCTCACCCTGCATAGGCCTTTGGGCCTCAGCTTGTTGGCAGCTGAGTACGAGTTAGCACGGAGATGAGACTCCGGGAGCTGGCAGTCCTGCAGCCCCAAGCAGCGCAGTGCTGGGCTGGCAGGTGTCTCAGGACAGAGCTCGGTGTTGGGAAGGCTCAGGAAGGCACAGGGAAGTAAGCAAAGTTTACACGGTGGGGTCAGCACAGAGCTGGCAAGGACCACAAGCAAATAGAATTCGGTGGATGAGAGTGGGTGTTGCAGCTTCCTTAACACTTGCCAAGAGCCTGGACATCACACTGAACAAAAACAACCAAGATCTACATGTGTCCTGTGAAAACCAACAGAAGCTGTGTGCTAGCTTCCCAAAGCCAGTGGCTGGTGCCTCCCCATTTGGACAGGGCACACAGGTGGTCCTGGGCTCCCTCCATCCCAATGGGCTGGTCCCTAAGCCCTGCCTCTGCCCGGAGAGCTGGGAATGAAGCTGGGCAGAGTGAGGAAGGTGCAGCACGGGAGTGGGTGAACGGGTGCCTTGTCCTCCGCACCCTGGCTTACCCCCATACCACAAGAAGGAATAAGACAGGTCAGGCCAGGGCAACAACAAAGCCCATGGCTCATCTTCAAAGAGGAAGAGGCTCATTAACACCTCCCAGCCCAAGATAATGAGAGCAAGGATGCCATGCTGGGGAATTGATGCCAGTAGTTAATTACACAGCTTGGTGAGGAATGGAGAAGAGGGACAACTGCAGGATGGAGGTGCCATACTGTCCTGTGTGCTGGCACTACATCTGCTGATTCAAGCTGAAGTGAATTTCTTCAGCCTCCTCTCTACAGGTATCTGGTACAGTGTAAGCCTCCACCTCTTGTCTGCGCTAGTTGTAAAGGAAAGAGTCATCCTGCAAAGCATCTTTTGGGGCCAATGTTACAGCCCTTGGTGCTGAAAAGAAAGTGCCTTTGCTCTGTGAAAATCTTTTTGGTGAGCAAGAGCAAGCCTACCTGTCTTTTTCAGGAGCAAAAAGCAGTGGCAGGAGCAGGAGTGCTTTGGAGAGCATAGGTGTGGTGTCAGCACTGGACAGACACTATCAATGGCTCTTGAGCTGCACAAAGAGAACCAGTGAACCCAGCGGAAAAGCATCCTTGCAGTCACATCCTGAGATAGCTTTGTAGAGAAGGCAGGCTCGAGGGAGCCTGAGGCTGTCCAGCACCTTCCAGGGGCTGGTGAGTGGAAACAATGCCACCAAGCTGGGATGCAGTGCAGAAGGAGAGTGGGATTTCCCATGTCGGCACTCATAGAAGTCCCTCAACTGTGTCTGCTCACAACAGGCAACTGAGGGGCCGTTGGGCTGCTCTCTGTTTTGGAGCAGCCAAGAAGTGCATCCAGCTGTGGCCAACAGCTGCATAAATTCCTCTTGTAGCCCCTAGCCCTGGGGATCAAGGATACAGGCTTTACTTGTCTGCGATCCCACAGCTCCAGGGCTTAGCCGCTGTTGCCTTCCCACACAGTGTGCAGTTCCACAGCCCATTCCCGAGAGGCAGATGGGAGTGCTGGTGAGTACAGGCAGGGACTGTGTTGGTCTGGCAGTATTAGCATCTAGCAGGGGTGTGAGGCTCAGATTTAACTACAGGGGTGAGGAGGACAGCACAAAAGGGCTCTATAGGAGCTCTTGGCGCTTCTGCCTGGACCAGGCTCTCCATTAGCGCTGATGGTTAACTCAGGAATGGAAAGAAACACTCACTGAAATCTTCCACAGCATCCCAAAGCCAACTGGGAGCATTTTCTTGAGCAGGACCTGGAGCAACCCTGACCCACCAGTTCTTCTGCCAGCCGAGAGGCTCTGCCCCGCTTCTCGCACAGCAGCACATGGCACCCTGCCCACGCACCTGCCAGCGGCTCCCCACAGCACCCGCCGGCTGAGGCACGGTGACAGACACTGCCGTGCACACCCGCCAGTGCTCGGCACGGATGTGCACCTCTGCAGCCGGAGGACCGCTGCACAAACCCCTCGGTGAAGTCCTGCATCCCAAGTATCAGAGCATCACCGCGCTTGGCATCCCCAGAGCCACGTGCTGGCGGCTCCACTTCGCATCCCCAAAACCACATGCTCTCCCCCCGGCAGTAACTATGAAAGGGGACTGTAGTTGCCGTGCAAGGCAGCAAGGAAGAATCCCCCCCCCCAAAAAAAGCAGAATCTCTGCATCTTACACCCCGCCAGTCCCCCGAGCCGCGACTCGCACGCCACCTCTCCCCACGCTGTGGCGCCGGGTCCGGAGCTTGGGGCATCCCCCGGCTCCCTCCGAGGGCTGCCCACGCATCCGGCAGCTTTGAAACGCCGCGCGGAGCCTCAGAGTGAGCCGGGGTGGCCAAAAGCTCGGCGACTTTGAGCCAATACCTGGAACGCGGGCGCCCACCGCTGCGTGCCGGCTCCTTCTCTGGCAAGCAATGTGCAGAAGAAGCCGCCGCCTCCGTCCCGCTCTCTAAACTCCTCCTCCGCCTCCTGCCGCCTTCAGTGACACGCGGTTCCCGCGTGGGAGAGGCGGCGGGTTTCCCCGTTTCCCGCCCCTTTCCCGCTCCCCCTCGCCCCCGGGAGAGAAGGGGTAAGCAGAGCCGCCACCCCTCCGCGGGCAGCCGTGCGCACCCCGGGGGGAACCCACCTGCGCCGCGCTCTCCGCGCCGCCCCGCGTCCTGCTGCCGTCCCTTCCTCGGGCCTGCCCACCCCTGGCTCCCCCTATTTCCGCGCCTGCCGCAGCTCCACGCCCCGCATCTGGCGGGAAAATCCCCCGGCCGCGGGCCGCCTGTTTCTTGGGGAAAGAGAGCAAAGCAAGCCCCCTCTAACTCCGGAGCCGCACCCAGCGCCGAGTTTGCATTCATGTCCGTGCATTAGTAAATATTATAGCTGTAAAGGGAGCTATGCATTAAATTATGGCTCTAAATGGAGTGTGAACTGGCCCCTACGTTTGCTGCATTCCTCACTTGTCCCCCATGCTGCGTTCTCATCCAGACAAAAACACTCTTCTGGCAGTCACCACCTAAGGGTATAATAGATATATATATAAATATATTTATATTTACACAGATGTATATATATACGCACACATATACATACACACATATATATACATATGCGTGTGTACACACACACACACACAGATATATAGATGTACATATATATATATAACTGGCTTGAGTTAGTGATCTAGTGGGTGTCATCCCTGCCCATGGCAGGGGGATTGGAACTCAGTGATCTTTAAGGTCCTTTCCAACCCAAACCATTTATGATTCTATAAGTTACAGAGAGGATTAAAGACAGCTTTTTGCACTGTGTATTCGTGGTGGTGCTACCCACGATGGCAGGCAATGTGCAGAGTCCTGTGAACCTTAGCAATCCCCCTATATTCAGAGGATATAAGTACCGCGGGTATTCAGTATCCAAAGGGCAGGAACAAACTCTAAGATGAGTTTTTTCAGGCTGCCGCCTCCAGGCTCCTATCTTTCCAGAATAGATATCTACTCTGCTGTGATAAAAGCCTGTTGCTCAGCTGAAGTGCAAACGTGGAGGATTCCTCAGGCACTTTGTCCCCCAGTTAAGGGGAGTGCACCTGAATTTAACCTCATATCTGTGCAGTTAAACAGACACAGATTTTTTTTTTATGTTGCTGGGTGTTTAAAGGAAAACAGGGCCCTCCTGGCTCTCTCCATTCGCTATGGTGTGCGGACACAGGCAGTGGCACCAGGAAGTCCCCGCAGCAGCTTTGACCATTAAAACATTTGTTCCATTAATAAACAGCCTCAGAAAATTCTCTGCAGATGGTGATCAGTTTGGGTTAGAAATTAAAACCAGAAGTGAAAACACCCCCGAAAGCTCTGGCAGATTCTCATTCTCACGCTCTCTCAGCAAGAGGATCTCTAACACACATCTTCTTGCAGAATCCAAGCACCAAGCTTGTATTTTAAGACAGACCTACAAAACATTGCCAAGTAAGCAAAAAGTCCTCAAAGCCCAAGAAAAAGGCAGTGATAACAGGGCTGAGACAGTTACCAGTGCTTTCTGATCTGCAACAATGACACTGCAGAGTGTCACCCTGAGGAAGAGACCTCTTCACTGATCTGCTCAGTAGCAGCCTCCACGGCTGGATCTCTCCCTCTGCGCTGGTTGTAGATATTTGTCATGGTTATGGGCTTCTGGGTTCAGATAGTAGGGTACACTAACAAGATGAAGGGAGCAGCAGACAATGCTGCCAGATAGTAAGACAGGAGGCTCTTTTCTTAAATTTAAGATCCATATCAGATTAAATTAAATTTAAAAGCTCTCATGTCCAATTAAAGCTCCCAGGCTGCGTCTCCCAGGCAATGACAGATCCAAGCCTTGAGCCTGCCTTTCCTCAGCCCCCTTTCCCTAAGCCATTCTGATCTGGAAGGTCTTCTGGTTAAGCTGCAACACAGACAAGACCTCTCCTTTCCCCGCCTTGCCTCACCTCGTCTTTTCTCTCCTGTCTCCTCACTTCTCTGCAAAATCCAAACAAAACAGAAAAGCAAGGTTGCCTGCTTGGGATGTCTCATGCCACCTCCTGTCTAGCTTTGAGATGTGCCATGCTGTCACCCACAGAGCCCCACAAGCCCCCTTGGTAGTCCTTGGAACATGGATGCCACAGCAGTTTGGGTGCCGTGTTTCTCTTTGAGATGTCCACACTTGCTGCTCAGCAGCATGAGCTAAAATTTGAGCATCTCTACAATTTTATTTTTCTATGTAAGCTCCAACTTTAGCACAGACTAAAATCTGTGAGAACCAATTCTCCCAGGAACTTGAGCACAGGGTCCAGACTGGCATTGCCCAGCCAAACTGACACTGTGCTTACAGAAGCCAGGACAAGGCTCTCAGCATCGTTATAACCTCAGACCGCACCGGGAGGAGAAACACCACAAAATTTACCTTTGAGTGGATATTCCAGGAAGTCTCTCCTTCAGGACAGGGTGGGTGTAGCCACTGCCTCACCCCAGGCTTTCAGCAGCAGGGCGCATAGCACTTACCATCACCAAAGTACAGGATTAAATGTTCTCTAATTTGCAGCTCTGGTCCTGTCTGCACAGCCACTCCCCCAAGCAAGGGAATCAACATCTCTCAACAGAGACATCTCTCAATGGAGATGGGGGGGTTTGAAATCCATTAGCGTTGAACACTGTCCCAGCCACCGGCGACCGCAGGCAGACTGGAGGCCAGCAGACAGACTCGAGGGGAGGCACGGAGGAAGGCAGCTTCCAGCTCCTAAGTACAGCACGGGCTGCTGGCTGCTTCCCTGCACAGACCTGTGCACCCACCCATCACCAACTTGCAGGACGGGGTCTAAAGATGTCTTCTCTTGTGCAGGCAGAAGACCTGGAGCGAGCAAGACACCATGGGGTAAAGAAGGCTACGTCTGGGAGAGAGTGAGTGTCCTTTAAAATCCAGCCCTGGCTGGTGCAAGACAGGAGACATTTCACTCAAGGTTCTTTTCGCGTAGAGGCACTTCAGCCCCTCAGGGAGCACGGCCGCTCCCAAGAGCGATGCAAGTCCTTGGGTTGTGTAATGTCAATGGCAGCATGCAGTTTCAGAGGGGTGACACCTCCTCTACGGTGTATGGGAAGGTAACAAATTGCACAGCCAATAACAACTCGTTTATTGCCCCACAAACATGAGCCCTTGCTGCAGGGCCAAGCTGCTTTGCTTCATCTTGGCAAAGGTGTCGTGTTTGAAGAACCCTCTGCTCCCAAGTGACTCTCATGTTATCATCTTCACCTCTGTGTGTACAATAACAAACCTCCTAGAAAAAGCAAACAGCTACGAAAACAGTCTCTGCTCCAAACTGGAAACAGCTGTGCTTTGCCCAGCACTGGTACTGGGCCCACCACCGCATGACCCACAGAGCTAGATGTTTCTCCCCTGTGTAATTCGGGCAAGGACAAAAGGCAGCCTCGAGTAGGGGCCAGAGGCTTGTTGCATTCCCACCCTCTCCATCCCCATAGCAGCAGCACAGTGCCAAAACACGCTGCTGCTGTTGGCAGATTGCTGTGCTCCCCAGAGCAAAAGGAGAAGGCAAGGGAGGAAGGCAGCCAGCAAAGCCTGTCCCTTACATAAGGCTGGGATTCCCATGGACATGCTTCCCAGAATATGTTAGTGGGGCTGAAGCTGCCCAGCCCTTTGAGTTTTCTTTCTGAAAACTCGAACATGCACAGCAGGCATTGCGACGCTGTCACCTGGAGCCCAATTTGTACTCTCTGCTCACAGCTAGTTTGTAACAGGCAGAACAAACAGGCGAAGTGCTCTCCTTTCAGTGACGCTTGCTGCCAAACCTTTCACAAAAGCTGCTTTTTTTTCATTCCCTCCTCTCTTGTAGCAATTCCCTGGTTTAACTAAAGCTATGAAATCCAAAAGGGGAAAACAAATAAACAGCTGGTTTGGAAAGCAAGAGCAAAAAGGGAGATTTATTCCAGGCAGTGGATAATGCATCACATGAGCTGAAGGAATATTTTTGGTGCCTCTTGGGCAATATCTGAGTTTTAGGGCCTGAGGAGCTAGGCAGCATTTGCAGGCACTTAATGTTTCCAGAATCCTTTACACTTGGCACCCACGTCGACCGTTTTCCTTGGAGATTTGCAAGCACTTTGCAACCATACATTAATTAACCCACCAGCCCTCCTCTGCAATGAGATTTCCCTTTCCCTGTAATGTGCTTGTGCTAGGGACAGGGGAAACTGAGGCATGGCAAGGCCATCAGCCTGCAGCAGGGCTAAAGCCAGGGGGCTGCATGCCATCCAGCTCTCCTTTCCATTGCAAAACCACCCTTCCCTTTGCAAGCATGACCCACAGTGACTGTGTTTCCCTCCATTGGATGCTGCCTGCCCCATTCCAGAGGAAGGCACGGGCAGGTCAGCTCAAAGAGCCTCTGCGCTGGCCCTCAGTGCCACAGAGCAGAGAAACAGAGAGCCAGTATGTCTGAGAGGCAGAGCAGGCAGGCAGGAGTGGAGTGGCAAGCAGATTAGCAGCTGTATCCAATTGTCTGCATGTGTGACAAGGCAGCCGTATGGGGAAAGCGGGGAATGGGAGAAAAGGGGCATTTTAATCAGTCACATGGAGGGAAATATAGAAGATGCTGAACCTCTGTCAAGTGCCAGCAGGTTATTAATCTATTAGCCAATGGGAGCAAAAAACCCACTGCAGGCTCCTGGGAATCCAGTTATAATGAGACTACAATGATCATGGATGCCTTAATAGTCAACAAAGCATCTCAGCCTGTTGCCTCGGTCAGCAAATGGCTCAGGGACCAATCGTTTTAGCTTTGCTATTCCTTGTTGGTCCTGGCTGACCCTGGAGCAGGGTCCTGGCTGAAAAGCTGCTGACAGACCCTTCTGGGGTGGGAGATCTACAGTCATTGCTTGCAGGACTCCTGATGGTAACCCCTGGGCTCTTGGTGCCCTGCCCTGCATTTTGGGATGACATGGTAGGGCAGAGGTCATGCTCACCTGATGGCCTGAGCCTTGATAGGATGAGGTGGGGAAGAAGTGGGCTGCGATACCCTCCCGAACTCTGCCTGTGGCACAGAGATCCAGCTGGCACATCACCGCTTGCAGGGAGCCATGCAGACCTCCAGCATCCTGTTGTCCCTCTGCTTCCTTGCACGACCCAACCTGCAGGGATAAAGTCAGGCAGCTGCCTGTGACTTCTTCACTAGTGGGCTGAGGGCAGCAGGAGCTCACTGCCAGCAGCGGAGCAGCCCTGGGTGAAACCCTGCAAGGAAAGGCAGGGGAGAGGGAGGCCCTCACTGCCAATCAGTCCCACCACCTCCCCATGCTAAGCATCCCCCTTCACTGGTAGCACTGAGAGGCAACGTGGTGATACCACTACTCCTGAAGCACTCACAGCCCTGGTGAGCAAATGGTCTGGAGACATGACAAGGAAGGGCCTCCATGCACCTCCAGCCCATTGGCAGTGGCAGGGCCATGGGTGTTTTCCAGCTGGGCAAGCAGAAACAAATCCCATTGTCTGCTGATTGGTCACAGCTCAGCAAGGGGCCCATGGTGCCCACAGGGCTCCTGGGACCTGGCATGGACAGTGGAGTCCAGTCAAGCTCCAGCCCCCTCTCAGGCTGCCCCAATGCCCTGTGTCCCCAAAGCAGCATCTTTGGGACACAGGGCATCTCCCTGCTGTCAGGCTGGGGGAACACAAGCCCCTCTCCCCAAGCCACTGCTGAGAGTCTCCCATCCTCACCATCTTCTGGGCACAATCCTTCCCTGAGCAATTCCTCCCTCCTCCATCCCCATCCCTCTGCCTCCCTCCCTGCACTGCTGCTACCCTCTCCTGAGCTCCAGCTGCCCATTTGCTTTCTCCTACAAGCATTAAGGGAGTAAATACTGACTAATGGCACCAATTAGCAGCTGAACTGCTGGGTGCTAGTTACTGAGTGACAGCTGTGCCGACATCGGCCAAAGGTGAAATGTTACCTCATAGCAGGCAGCCTCCACCTGCCAGGGCCCAAGCTGAGGCCTGGATAAACTCAAGACACACAGTTCAGGCCCCATTTGTACCAGAGGAGACAGGGTTAACCCCTGGCTCAGCGACAGGCAGGAGTACCCTGTGGCATTCAGAAATGGGTAGCCCTGGGGCACAGACCACTCCAAGCACCCGGTCATGGTGTCACATCGGGTCTCCTTGGCGGAGGATGGAGCTGGTGCTGGCAGAGGGAGCCACACTATAGTCAAGGTCATCTGGCCCATTGAAGCAGTGCCGGGAGCACATCCTGCTCCTTAGCTGGCAGCACCAGTCTCCCACGATGGAGCACAGCCATTAAGGAAGGAGTTGGCTGGCACTCAGCCACACTCGTAAAACATCACGGGGGAGCTGTGGGCTTCTGGGAACCAGGGAACCTAGGAAGGGGAAGAGGGGTGGCAGCTGCTGTGTGGTGCCGTTCTCCCCTCAACAAAGTCCATCCACACCCCAGTGGAGCAAGGTGCCCAGTGACTCCTGGGGTCTCCAAGAACCGTCTAAAAAGCAGAAGGCGTCTTTCTGGAGGATAGGTGAATCCCAGCTCTGGAGAATAGCCTGAAGCAATGGCTCCCCGTCAGCCTTCCTGAAGCACCTTGGTGGCAGCGGGCAGAGCCATGCTCCAGCTCTCCGGGAGTGCTGCAGCAGCCAGAGTCTGCCCATCTTGCACGGCAGGGCAGGGCCAAGGTGCCTGCCTGCTCCCCCATCCAGCCTGCTCCCTGGGCAGTCTCTGTGGTCACCGGCACCACGGGGACCATGGCACATGGCCATCTGCAGAGACGAGGGCTCCAAATACAGGTCCAGGAGCTCTCACAGCTGTGCCAGCCCCGGTCTGTGCCTGGCCCGACATTTGCTGGCTGGCGTGGAGGAATTCCGCTCTGTGCAAATGTCTGGCAAAGCTGACTAAATCCTGTCTGGAGGCTAAGTCCATCCAGTCATGCTTTCCCCTTTGGGCGAATCAGCAACGGAGCTGTGTCTGAATGCTCCTAAACATCCCCCAGGGAGGTCTCCAGGAGGGCCCTTTCCCACAGCTTCCAACAGTACCAGCCGTTCATCATTTCTTCTCCTTGCCAGTCATGCTTCCGCAGGTTCCCAGGCTGAAACGAGGCCCCCAGGCCACCCAGTGGAGCACAACCATGGGACATCAAAAGAAGGGCAGGCCAAACCCATGACCAGCAGCCCAGCTGCCAGAGTACCGCTGGCACTACCCTCCTCCCCTTCCTCAGCCCCTGTGCAAAGCTGAGTGTCTGCCCGTGGGCAGAGGATGCTCTAACGCGGACCGGGGAGGAGGAAGCCCTCGGGGAGTCCTTCACCCCTCACACGAGGGGTGGGGGTACGCGGCCGGGAGCCTGCAGCTTCCCGCGCCCATGCTGCCGGAGGAGCGCGGCAGAGCTTCCCTGTCCCCGGGGGGGGAGGCACTGTCCCTTGGTCCCTCTGCAGAGCTGCCCGGCCCCGCGGGGCTCTGGGGGGCTCTGGGGGCCCCGCGGGGCCGGCCCGGCCCGGCGCTGAGCACCCGCAAACTCATCGGCGGGCGGAACGCGGCTGCCCCCTGGCGGCGGCGCGGGGCGCGGCGGCACCCGCGGGCCCCCCCCGGCGGGAGCGGGAGCACGGGGAGCGCACGGGGAAGGAATTAGCCGGGCGCGGGCTTAAGCGGCTCCGCGGAGTGCGGCAGCGACGGTGGGGAAGCAGCGTGGGGGGAACGCAGCAGTGGCGTTCTCCCAGCAGCGGGGAGCTGGTGGCTGGTGGGAGAGGGTCTGGCGTTCCAGGGTGGGGAGGCATCCCAAGCCACCCCTCGGGCGGGGGGTTTAGGGAAGGGTAGGCACGAGCCCGAGCACTGGGGTCACCATGAGGATGAGGAGGCAGTGAGCTGCAGCAGGGAGATGGGGGAATAAATGGCTCTGGGAGCCAAGTGCACCAAGTGGAACAAGGCACCCCGAAGTGTGTGTGCTGTGCTAACCCATGTGGGGACTGGGGATGAGTGGGGACCGGGAAATCTGGGAGTAAGCAGGGAAGTCCGATGGCAGAAGCAAGGGCTTTTTGTTTGAAGGTGGTTTAAAGAAACAGAGTTTGCCTGTATTGCCTGTAGGTAACACACTGTGCAGAAGGGCAGGGATAGTGTTAGGAAGCAGATTTCAGGGTCAGGATGAGGACGCATGAGGACACAGCACTGTGACGGTCACCCTGAACATGACAACTATCCTGTGGGGCTGTGCTTGTTGCTCAGCTGCAGGCCACAGAGGAAGGAGTCCTGGCTGGTCCCCTGAGAACCCCAAGTTCCACAGGGGTGGGATGGGACAAGGTATGAAGTGCACTTCCGCAGCACAGGTTACTTCCCAAAAGGCAGCTTCCCTGCTTCTCCCCTTTGTCCTGGCTGTGAGGCATCCAGAAACACCCTTGTGCCACTGATCCAGTGCCTCAGTGACAAGAGGGGCTCCTGGCCCTACCCTCCCCGGGACTTATGGCCTCAGGCTTACTCTATACATCCATAGTGACAGGGACTCAGTCTCGGGGGAAACAGCCTGCTCTTCTAACACTGCTGCCCAGACCCAGTAAATCTCTCTTCTGGCAAGCCAGGTGACAAAAGTCAGCCCTGACAACAGTGGTGGCTGGCTTCCCACAAAGATCCTTCTTCTGGGGAGGAGCTGCAGACATGACCAGTCTCCTGTCTTCTCCGCTCTCCACACAGGATCTGCCATCTCCAGAGGATGCAAGCAGGTGGGAAAGTCTCACCTTGCTTTTGCTAGTGCGGTGGCCTGGGATGGCAGAGCTGAGAAGCTTCACAGCAGAGCTGAGCTGCTGTGCAGTCCCCAGCAGTGCTGCTGCTGGCCCTGCTTTGAATTTGCAGTCATGGAGGTGCTGGGTTCCCTGCAAAAAAGCAGACTTCTCAAGAAGGAAAAAGAGCTCCACAAAAGCCTAGCTTTCTGGAGAGCCTTGGAGGGTCTTGTTGCTGGCAGTAGCTCAGGGCAGCACTGCCTGCTCTGATGCTGGACAGGCTTCTCTGCCACTGCTGCCCATACCTCCCATCCTGCTGGTCCCAGTGCCGTCCAGCTTGCCTTCAGGGATGCTCCAGCCATTTCTGGCAGAGAATGACAGGATTTCTTATATGTCTGTGGACAAAACAGCTGGTGCAGAACAGCTGGTGCTCCTCCACCACATCCTCCATCACCTTCCCTGCACAAGCCTGAGGACCATGACAGATAAGTTTCACTATCTCCTACCACCCAACTGTGCCAGCTTCCCCCACTCCCTACATTTTCTGGTCCATTTCAGCCCCTACAGCACCTGCTCCCTCCCAGGACAGTAGCAGGGCACTGGAGGGATAAGGACAAAAAGCAGCAGTGGGGACCCTGTTTTCTCACCTTTTGCATTAAGATTTTTACCGGGGCAGCAGAGCAGTGCCCTGGTCTTGGGAGGCACTACTGAGTTGGGTCAAGGGCCGTGCTATGAACCCTGCTCTTCCTGTACCTTCACCTCTCTTCTGCCTGCACGCGAGGTCAGGCTCCTGCAAACAAGCCTTGGGCCATGCCTTGGACTCAGAACGCAGCCAGGACCTCTGCGCTGGGCCAAATCACACCGAGGGCAGCCAGGGAATGGTGCCTGGGGAGAAAGGACCTGCATCGGGAATGGTGCAAGGGGGGAGGGCAAGCTTCCAGCGGTCAGCCTACAAATAGAAAAGGTCATGGGAGAGTGCCCAGCTACTGGGACAAAGGGCCCGCAAGAGGCGAATGAGGCTGCAGAAGAAGCTCTGGCAGGGAGGTGAGCGGTGGCACAGCCCCAGGAACCCCAAGAACGTGGAGAGCTCCCTGGAGACGTTCCCTGTGGTGCAGGCACCCCTGGGGCCGTACAGGAACATGTGACTGACGGGGCAGGGAGAGAGCCAGCACTCAGAGAAGGCTGGGACTGACACAGGAAGGTGACGGGGCCAGTAAGCGGTGGCCGTGCCAGTGGTCGGGTGACATCCCCACGGGCAGGGTAGCCAAGCACCGTCCCCAGCTGGCTGTATCGGGAGATGGCAAAAGGGGAGGCGTTTCTTGCCCCGTGGTACTATGTTCCCGGGACAGGCTCCCTGACCGGCCCCGCGGGGGTCCTGTAGAGGAAGGGGAAGGGAAGGCAGCAGCATCCAGCACCGGCAGGGTCGGAGCCCCGGTCGGACAGTCGGCCATCCCCGCGGCCCCGGCCGCCGCACACGGCCGCGGGACGCCTGCCAGGGCTTTCCCGAGCGCTGCCGCCGCCGCTGCCGGGGGCCCCGCTCCGTCCCAGCGCCCACCCGCACCCGAGGCAGCCGGGGCACCACCGCGTCGCTTACACGTTTCCCCGGGAGCTGCCGGCTCCTTCCCGCGGCGCCGCCGCCTGCAGGGCACGGTCCCCGTCCCGCACCGCCCGGTGCCAGCACTGCCGGCCGCGGCACGCCGGGTCCTAGCGCTTCCCGCCGCGCCAAGGGCACCGCGCCGGCGGGCTGGGACAGCCCTCGGCTCCGGGACCGCCGGACTGCAGCCCGGTGCCCCCACCCCTGCACCCCGATTTGACCCGGCCCCCCCAGCTGCATCGGCCGCACCTGCGAGCGGGATGCTGCTGGGGTCGCCCCGCTACCGCAGCTCCGGCACAGGAATGCCCGGTGCTCTAGCTTTTCCCCAGTGTCTCCCCTCTTCCTGGAACAGACGGCTGGCCTTGCTGCCCCGGGAGGGGGGCATAGCCTTGTCCTTTTGCCTAGGCAAGGAGGGCAGGGTGCCGGCAGCCAGCCCCTCCACTGCTGCCCCCCCTTTCACTCCCCCTTGCGCCGGGATCAGGCTCCGAACCCTCCTTGCAGCTATGGGACTAGAAAGCTCCGGATCCTGGCTGGGGTCCCTCAGTGTGTGATGGCTCCAGAGCTCAGCACGGGCTCCCGGCTGCAGGGTGACCTTGCAGCAGGACTGCCGAGCAGCCGAAATGGGGGACAAGACCTTGGCTCAGTGGAGGAGGTTGGAACCAGACCCTCTCCTTCGTAGCTGGCAGAACAAGGCACAGCAGGGACAGTGCTTACTCTGGTCACCTCCCTGCCTGCACCCTGCCCTTACCTTGATAGCTCAGCTCTCCTGGTGCCAGATGATGCTGCCTGCAGACTCCTCACTGCCGGGTGCCAAGCAGCAACGTTGGGATTTCCCACGGCAGCAGGACCAGGGTGCAAAGGCTTTGCCACCCTACAGGCTCTGCAGTCGGAGTGGGTTTCAGAGCCTTGGCGCTGGCTGGGGCTGGCTGAGCACGGCTTCCGCTGGCTCAGCAGGTGGAGGCTGCATGCATGGGCAGATTAGTCGGCGGGGGGAGAATTGGCTTCTGCCATAGGAACTACAGGCAGGATTTGTCAGCGGGTTGCTGCAGGGCCAAGTGCCAGCATAGGGGAGGAGAGAGGGGAGACTGTGGGTGGGCAGTTGCCTCGGGGGGACAATGAAGCCCATACAAGGGGGGCACCGAACCCGGTGCTGCAGGTGCCAGCATCATCCCTGGAATGGGATATCTCTCTAGTGGCACATGTCACCCCATGCTGCTGTGCTGGACTTGGGCCATGGTGGGACTCTTGTTGAGCTCCCACCCCACCATGGGTCAGCATCGACCTCTGGGGCCAGCAGGGTGGCCCTTAGTAAAGCACCCTGCACCCACTGCCCCTCTACCGGGCCCCGCAGCTCCTCAGGAATGAACTGGCACCAGCCCACCAGCTGCTCTCCTGGTATGTGCAGCCGGAGCCGGAATGCTGTGCCTTGGCCTCCTCGCTGGCCTGGATCGGCCTGGCCCCTGCCCAGGGCATCTCCCCTCCCAGCCCTACCATCCTGCTCGTCTCTTCCCATTAAGGAAGTGCAAGCAGCTGAGCTTTGGTGCTGGAGGAAAACAGGTGTCAGAGCCAAGAGTGATGGAGCCAAGTGGAGGGTGGTAAGACACAGGGGAAGCTCAGAAAGCACACCCCCGCCCACACAGCAGCACCTCGCACCAGCATTTCCTCCACCCCTTGCTGGGAATCTGGAGAAAGTCCTTCTGCTGGTGACCCTGGTGTGCCCACCTCCACCTCACTGTCTGTCCCCAGCCCTAGGAACGCTGCAGGAGGGAGATGGGGTGGCGGGAGCATTTCTACCCTCCCAGCCATTACTGCAGAGCTAGGCTGCAGCCAGTGCTTCTATTTTAAGCCCCACAATGTGTTTGAGGAGGCGAGTGGTGTGCACAGCTGAGCCTCACAGCCCAACAGGGAGAGGCCCTGCTACCCACGTCCCTGGAAACTTCCCTGTCTCCCTCAGGGCTGGTACAGGCTCAGGGCAGGTTGGACCAGCTGCTTATTCCCCTTCCTGGTACAGGCAGCAATTGGGCAGTTGAAACTGGCATGGGCTGGTGAAGTTACTGCAAAAATACCTGGGCTGCAGGAATGGGGGTCTAGCCACACACCCCTGGCCCCGTCCATGTCATGCAGCATTCACCTGCTGTGACCTAGGCTGGCAGCCATCCTGTGAGAGAGCAAGGCTGGGCAGGCCTGGCAGCATTGTGCAGGCAGGAGTATTTACTCTGTAGGTAGTGACTGCCCTGCTGAGCTCCCAGGGCAGGGAAATGGGGCCCAGATAGCCTATGGGATTAGCTGGGCTGAGTGCAGGCAGAGAGGAAGCACGGGACAAAGCATCCTTGTGAGAGGCACCAAATGGCTCAGGCTTCCCCCCAAGCCTCACTGCAGGGCCCTCCTCATCTGAAGCTCCCCTGATTCCTTAGGAAGGACCACCTTGCAGAGAGCTCCTTTCCTCCTGTGCCAACGGGTGCTGCTGGACAAAAAGGCTCCCAGACTAAACATCTATTTATTTTTTAATAAAAACCGTCACTCACTCTGCTCTTCTTGTGCTGTGTGTGTCATCAGGATGCCTGGGGAGCCAGCAGCTCCCAGAGAGAGCACTGGGCAGGAGGGGTGCTCAGCGCCAGGCTGAGGCTGGGGGCTGCAGTGTCTGGGGCACAGGGCAGCCCCGGGGCTGGCTGAAGCAGAGCCACTTGGCACAGCCTCTTGCCCCTGGGGAGGCAGTGAGCCATGAACTGGTACTGGAAGTAGAGACCATACCAGAATGGCCCAAGAGGAGGGTAAGAGGCAGGTTAGGGCATTTTTTCCCTTTTGTCTGGGGCTCACTCTTTCTTCCCAAAGAACTTCTTGAAGACAGATTTGTTCTTGGTGCGAGGTGGGCTGGTGGTCTTCTCCCCAAGTGTGTCCCGGGGACTCCCTGTTCGGGCCACAAAGGAGTGGCAGCGTGCCCGGGGCATGGCCGACACCTGCTCCCCTATGTACAGTGTGACAGAGTAGCTGCTCCCAGCCTCCACTGGCTCCTTGGGCACGGCCAGCGGGGTGATCTTCTGGTAGGTGGCTGCAAGAAGGAGCAGTCAGTGGAAGGGGCAGGGTGCCAGCAGGCACTGGCAGCCCTCTAGGGCCCTCCCCAAATGGGGGCTGCAGCCAAGGGCACAGGTATGAAGGACCAGGTGCTAGAGCAGCATCGCATCTGTCCTCGGCTGTCTGTGGGGACAGAGGCAGTGGTGCCACCTCCTGGCGGTGACAGCAAAATCAGGACTGTACCTGAGGTGAAGGAGTAGGACCTCCTCTTGTTGGCCACCAGCCCATAGTCGCCTTCTGGGCAGATGTTGTCCCACAGCCCGGGGGACCCCCTGGGTGACCACTGCTTCTCCTTGTGCCCAGTGCCCTGAGCATTTTCTGAAGCAGAATGGAGACATGTCACAAGGCAAGGCCATCACAGGACAGCCCTGTGTCAACCCCAAAGAGAAGAGAGAAATGTATGACGATCTCAGTATCCCAGGAAGCAAGGTAAATGTTCCTTTCCCCACGCCCCAAGTCCTGAGACTCCTAGCCCAGATACCACCAAGTTCAAGACTGACTGACAGCCTTCAGCCTCCCCCAGCTGTCTCCCATGTGCCTCTCTGGGCTGGGGACAGAAGCTGGGGGACAGTGGCAACCCAACCAGAAAGGAAAGTCACCTGCTGCTTCCACAGTCCCATCAGCTGGGCCATCCTGGCTGCCCAGAGGCCGCTGCAGTAGTGTGCTTGCGCAGGGTAACATCACAACCTCCTGGCTCTTGGTGGTCATCACCTGATGATGTCCCCGGAGGTGGGAGCTTCCAGGGCTGGAGACCTTGCTGAAACTGAAAGTAGCAGAGATTTAGCACGCCAGACTGGCCACCAATGTCCTGCTGGAGCAGCACACGCTGGCAAATGCGGGAGAGAGCCATAACAAGACCCATCTGGCCAGCTCCTGGCTACTCACCTGCCAGTACCACCAGTGCCCTCGACATGCTGTGCTGCCGCCTGGAAGTAATCCACTTCAGGGAAACCTGAGGGCACAGCAAACATCCTGCTGGATGTCCCATGCATAGAGCCAGTCCCTGATCCGAGTGCCCATGCCGCATGGCTGGATCCTCCAAACTCCAGCTCTAGTGCCTGCTCTAGGTCCTGACAACCAGCCTAGGATTTCATAGCAGGCATGAACTCCTCAGATATGGGTACAGCAGCAGGAAGACCTCAGGATTAGAGGTGTCCTTGCCTCAAGGGCAAGCAAGGCATTTCCAGGCCCAGAGGATATGGAGGAAGACCAAGGCACAATTATAATTTTCCTGACACGGGCTTTTTGCTGCTGAGGCACCACTGACGTCAGTTGTGCTATTCCTGATTTATAGCTGTGTATGTGGTGTGAAAACAAAGCCTCCAAATCCTGCCTGGCAGAGAAGTGCTGTTCCCAAGGCAGGCTAGGAGAATGCATAAATCAGAGGGCAATGTTGTGCTGCTTCTCTTCTGACCCCCCTCTGTATCAAAGGGCTCAGCAAGGGCTGAACAAACATGGTAACCACATAGAGCTGGGCCCCTGCTCTGCCAGCAAGGGCTGCTCACCTGAGTTTTGCTGCAGCTTTGAGACCCATTCATTCATGAGGGGCTGGGTGGGGGCCCTCAGGAGGTATTCAGAGCCATCCTGCAGCCTGCAGGGAGAGGGGAAGGAAAGGTCAGCAATGATGTGGGGTGCAGATACCTCAGCCCCCACCAGACCGGAAAAGAAGAGAAGCAGGTGAGAAAGAAGGAAGGAAATCCGCATCTAAGCACTGGACTGAGCCGGTCCTGCCTGGGGGTGTTGGTATGCGTCTGCCCCAGCAGGCACACGCTGGGGAGGGCTGTGGCTACTGCCCTGGACTGGGAACTCACTGAAGCCTGAAGCAGTTGGTCTTCTTGGTGTATTCGGCATCTGGGGTGCAGACTGCTCCGGAGAGGTTCAGGGGAAGGGCCACCACGGAGCTCTGCAGCATAAGAGAAAGCAAGAGCAACAGTGGGGTTGGACAGCTCTGCCTTCCCTGGCCACGGGGCCCAGAGCCAGCACCCTGCTGCCAGCCCCTTCCCATGTCACCCCAATCTCCCCCACCGCACCTTGAGGCTGTCCCTGCGGTCCTGGTAGAAGCATAGCGTCTGCCTCATCAGCACGGCGTGGAAGAGGCCCCAGGCCCGGCAGCTGGCCTGCAGGACACAAGCAGGGGACAGCTGTGATGCCAAGAGGTTTGGAAGAAGACAGATGGTCTCATGCCGCTCAAAATGCAACCCAGCCCCTCTGAGGCTCTGCCCTTCCAGAACAGCCAGCAGCACTGCCATGGTAGTTCCAGGAACATCCCTGGCTTCCTTCCATCCCCCACCATGTCCCAGTACCCCTATCCCAAAGGAGTCCCACAGCCATGTCTGTACCTTTCTCCCTCCTGCCTGCAATACGTGCTTCCTTTCCAGTGTGCCCTCCATCATCTGAAACTCCATTTTACCAGGAAGGACCTGCAAGGGCAGAGAGGGTGAGCAAGAACTTCTCTGGGGCTGGCAGTGCCAGCTCAGCCTCCTCCATACACATGGGGTCTTATCTGACCCATCCCTGGTGTGCAATGCCAAAGTGGGAGTGGGATGACAATCATGAACAACTTCCTCACCTGGGCGGGGGCTGGGCTATGTGTCAGCTTCAGGGGTGAAGTGCTGCCTTGCTAAGGCTATGGGTTGGTGGGGAGTGTGTGTGCTGCAGGGACCCCAAATACCACACCTAGCCCTTCCCCATCAGCTGAAGACAAGGGGCCACTGGAGTCAAGATAGTCCCCAAATACAGGTTATGTTTGCTGGAGTGGGTAAGCCAGCTGCTGACTTGGGTGTTCCCCAGCCCCCTGCCTGACCCTGAGGGAGAGTCCCTGGCCTGTGGATCTCACCTTGCTGCTCTCTCTCTCCTCTTGCCCATGTCTCCGCTGATCCCAGGCACTGGAGGCATCCAAGGGGGCTGCAGACACCAGCTCCTCCATGTGGGGGGAAACCCTGAGCCCACTGGGGCTGTCACTGCCACTGTGCACCACCCTGGGGCTCTTCTCTCCCGATGGGCTGTGGAGCAGCTGGGAAGTGGTGGGAAGGGTGAATTTGGCCACTAGCACGTTGTTGGCTGATGAGAGGATGAGGGGCCCACCAGCAGTGGTGCTGGGACTGGGCAAGCTGCCTGCCCCGCTGCTTGTCCGGTGGCTGGCACAGCTGCCTCCTGGTGGGCTCTGTGCCCGTCGCTCATGTGCCCCATCCCAGATGGCCTGCAGCTCCTCCTCCTCTTCCTCAAACTGCCTGTGGGCAGGGTGGCAAACTTCCTTAGTGCCCAGTGCAGGGCTCTGGGGCTGTGGAGACCCCAATGCCCACTCAAAGACAGAGAGCTGGGTGGGGATGGCAGGGGAAGCTGGGGACCCTCTGGGCTGGCTGCTGCTGGCTGGCTGCTGTGTGCAGGCAGGGCCAGGGATGGCTCCAGCCTTGTCGGGGATGCTGGCAGGGGATGATCCCAGCTCTAGCCAAGCGGCTTTGTGATGCCTGGCCCTGCCAGTGGCACTGGGGCTGTCATTCTGGCCAAAGCGGGTGGCCAGCTCATCCCCTATACCGCCACGGGATGGCCGGCTCGGCCTCGAGTCCAGAAGGTCTTTACTGGTGCTGCTGGGGCGCTGCGGGTTCCAGTGCTCCTTCCCAGCACAGTGTGCCCTTTGCTGGCTGTAGCTGGGGTTGAAGCTCACCTCCTCGAACCATGCTCCTCGTTCACTCTTGGGGGACGTCTCCAGCCTCTTGCTGGGCCCCTGGGGACTGTGCCCATCTTGCTGCCATCCAACTCCATGTGTGCCTGTGGGCTTCCATCGCCTCACCCCTCGATCCTGCCTCTGCTCCTGCCCCTCTGCCTCCTGCTGCCGTGCCGCAGCCCCTCGGTGGCACCCCAGGACCACTGTGTCCCGTGGCAGCTCCAGGCTGAACACCGAGCCCAGGGAAAGATGGGGGCATGTGATTTTTGGGTTAGGCAGGCAGGGGTTCTGGGGGGCTGCCCCACACTCAGCATCGATGTCCTGCACCAGTGGGTTCCTGACATAGAGGAGCAGCTCCCCAAGCTGGGGTCCAGCAGCAGCTGCTCCTGGCCCCCCCTTCCTCCGACCACACTTCTGAGGCCACGTGTTGCTGGGGCCATGGCATTCCTCAGGTGTGGACCGCAGGGAGCTGTCACCCATGATGCCCTGGAGAGTCAGCAGCCGGGCCTGCTCTGCCCTGGCCTGCTCCCGCCGCTGCAGGCTGTTGAAGAGACAGCCAGCCCCAGCCTTAGGCAGGGTGTGGGAGACAGCCGGCATCCCACCGCTGGATGCTGGAGGGCGGCGGACAACAGCGGGTGGCCGCTTTGCAGTGCAGGTTTTCCTGGCCTCCACCTGCACCTGAGGAAACAGAGAAGGAGAGAGGGGTGATCCCCATCGCTGGAGCTTCCACCACCCTGTGCCAACCGCCCCCTTTCCATGCTGCATCTGGGAAAGCAGGGAGCTGCAGGGGTAGGCAGACAAAAATGTTCACCAGCAGCATGTGCAGTGCTGGGAGCAACACTGCTTCACCTCAGTCCCTGAGGGCTGCTCCCACCGTGGTGCAGGCAGGGTGGAGGCAGATAAGGGAATCTGCTCATGAGGGAGTCCCCCAGGTGTGGTACAGCTGGGGCTGACTCTGCCATACAGCTTTTCCCTGGCACTGCTGACCTCCAAGCCATCACTTTTGGGTGGCTATTGAGACAGCAGTCACTGCTATCCATCCTTGCCAGCCCTGCATGCTCCAGGCAGTAAAGCAGTGAATGCAAGGGCAGGGACTGAGTGCAGACCCTTCCCCTCCCCTTCCTCACAGACCCTCTCTTGGGCTTCCACAGCTGCAAGAGTCTGCAGGGGCTGGATGGTGCCCGTTACCAAAACCCTCCTGGCAACCCAGCAGCCCCTCACCCTGCCTCAATGCCCTCCAGCCTCTCTGTCCTCCTGCCCTCTCCCTTGGGCTTCTGATCCTGGCTGCCCTTGGGGCTCCTCACACACAGACATTTTTGCACAGGCTCTGGAGCAACAAACAGATACAAGCCCCAACAAATCACCAGACTCCCAGCCCCACGGTTACAAGCCAAGCAACCTGGAGTGAGACCCATGCCCCCGCAAAACATGCACCTCACACAGCCCCAGCCACCCTTGTCCCCTTCAGCTTGCTACACAAGGAACTGCTGCTGCTCCTGAGCAATTGAGTGGCGGGGTCTCCCACTGGCCACCAGCTAGCCATACCTCCCATGGCCACCAAAACTTCTTAAATGGGGCGCCAAACTCCAGCATGCCCTGCCTGAGCCCCCTCCTCACCTGTCCCAGCACCCACACTCTGGACCCCCCAGCACCAGAAGGGTTTTCTCTCTCCCACTGGACCACTGCCAACAGAGCACAGTGGCATGGACAGGAGAGTTGGTGGCAGGCAGGTTCACACCATGCAGCCACTCTGCCCAGCATGCAGCTTTCCCCAGGACATTACCTCTTCCACCAGCTGGCAAGGTGGCTTTCTTTTTCGCTTTAAACTACCCCAAGTGTTTCCTAAAAGCCCCTGGCAACGCTTCCAAAAGGTTTTACAGCCTGAGTGTTTAGTGGCGGCGAGCTGAGCAAGGGCAGAGGGAGAGACACAGAGAGTTGAAGACAGTGGGCAAGGAGCTGCAGCAGGAGAGTGCAGGCAAAGTGGGTGGCACAAGCCAGCCTTAGCCCCAAGGCATCACTCAGCATCAGCATGGCCAAAGGCCCCTCTCCTGAGACTGACACAGTCCCAGCAGCTCCCTTAGAAATGGCCTAGAGGGGTCTCAGCTTGGGGGTTACCCCGCAGCCCCCCAGTCTGCATGGGGCACAGCTCAGGAGAGCTGCCCTGGCTGTGTGGCCGCTCGCCCCTGGTTCTGCCAAAGCCGCCTACCATCCCCCGCGTACCATTGGCAGCGCCTCCTCCTCCGGCCGCTCGCTGCTGGCCAGCAGCTGTGCCTTCTTCTTCTCGCCCTTCTTGCCAATGCTGAGGATGAGGTTGACTGTTCCCCCGAGACCACAGGGGCCCCGCGGTGGCAGCAGCAGTGTGGAGGTCTCAGCAGGATCCCAGGTGGCAGCCTCCTTGGGGGGGTCCACACCACGGGGTGTTTTGCTGCTGGGCTCCTCCCAGCTCTGCTCCACTCCTGGTGGGGCATCTGAGAGGGGTGATGCCGGTGGGGAGATGGCTGTTTTCCCTGGAAGCTTTGGCTCTAATCTTTGCACAGGCTCGAGGAGGGAGCAGGGCATGAACTTCGCTGGGCTGTGGATGCTCTCCAGATGGGGTGGAGCACATGAAGCATGCTGCTCCTGGAGAACAAGGCAAGAAAGGGAACATGAAGGAAGAGCTGCTGGAGCCAGGCATTTTCTCAGGACAGCTTTCCCTTTGCCCTGCCCAAACCCAGAGACTCCCAGAGGTCTTGGCATACATCCCTCCCCTACTCCTGCACCACCCACTCCATCCAGTGCATCTGCTACCCTCAGCCTCAAGGCTGGTCATTCTCCCCCACAGTCTCAACATGGCTGGGTACTCACTTGACCAGTGGGGGGCATGCTTGAGGGGCTCTCCGGGTCCCTCCTGTCCTCCTGTCTGCTCCCCAGATCCTGCTGATGTCTCTGTGCTCGCCAGCGCACCAGCACCCAGCCCAGCATGCTCTGCAGCTCTTCCAAGCGCTCCTTTATCTGAGGGGAGAAGAGATGCTGGGCAGCCTGCAAGGACCCCTGGCCCAGGGACACTGGCCCTACCAGGATATCTCACTACAGAGCAGTTAGGAGGTTTTCGGGAGCGGAATACAGTCACAGTCACATCAGCTCAGATCTCAGGATCCACTGCTGGGTGAAACTTCTTCCTGCCCTGAGCAGCCCCAGGGATGCATAGCTGTCCCTATCCCACTTACTGGGACTCTGCACCCACACTTTGCTCTTTCTTTCATGGTCTTTCCCCAGAGGACTTCAGGGAGTGCTGAGAATTTCCCCCCCGACCCTATTTCCCCTGTCCTTACTGTTGCACTCAGGTAGTGCTCCTCAGACACCAGCTCCTGCCCTGCTGCTGCTAGTGCCTCAAACTCCTTGAGCTTCTCTTCGATTCTCCTCTCCAGTTCCTCCCATGGAGTCTCCGGGACACGGGAGCTGCTTGGGCTTTCAGAGAAAATCTGAGCCCGTGTGTCCTCCGTCCAGGAGCTGTGAGCATGTGAAAGACAGGTTGAGGAACGAACCAACCCTTCTTCAGCCCTGCAGGCCCCAGGGAAGCCATTCCCATGCTTAGGGATGGCTGGAAGCAGCTCAGTGGGGTTGTGGCAAGGCTGTTGGGGCAGGACAAGATGCTGTGGGGCTGCCTCACAACAGAGCTGTGGTGCAACCCTGCGTTCCAGACTCCCCATGGTCACGTCTGGCTGCGGCTCCAGCACTGCCCACATACTTGCCAATGCCATGCTCCCACCAGCTCCCCCTCAGCCACCACGGAAGCAACCCCAGCAGCTCACTGCCACTTACATCATGGCTAAATAATCCTTGAAGAAGTGCCGCAGCCGGCTGGCCTGCTGCACACGGAGCCGGGTCTCCCGCAGCAGCTCTCGCAGCCCTGCCCAGGCCCACAGAGTCTCCTGCAGCTCCCGGCTGACGGGGCACTGCTGAGAGGGGCACAGCTCTTGCAAGCGGGCAGCCCCCCTCTCCAGCTCCTCCAGCTGTCCTTGCAGGGTCTGTGACACTGCATGCTAAAGATCAGAAGGCAGGAAAGGTTCGAGATGCATCCAACCCCTCTGAACCCAGGCTAGACTCCCCTGCATTCTGGGATGCATCGACAGAGGGGAGGATGCTGGTACATGGGCTGCAGAGAGTGGGCAGAGCTAGCCTCAGTGGGGAGCATGGGAAGAGCACAGAACTGCCTGGCTTCCCTGCCCTGTGTGCATGAGTCGCTTTCCCACCAGTGGGAAGATGAGTGAGGTGCTGGCAGCCGGGTGTTGGCACATGGGAGCTGATGCAAGCTCTGTTCCCTTGCCTGGCCCATGCTATCAGAGGGGAGCAGAGCAGGCAGATCTCAGCTCTGCTGGAAAATTCCAGCCCAGCCTGTCACAGTGTGCCAAGGCTTACAACACCTGGGCCTCCAGGGGGGCCAGTGCCTCACTGGGACAGCCCCAGCCAGCCAGGACACCTCTCTGCGAGTGCTCCCCTGACTCACCTCCATCTCCTGCTGGCAGTTCAGCAAGCCCTGCAGCCCTTGGAGATCCTTCTCACTCTTCACTGTGGTGAAGCTGTTCTCTGCTAGGGCAATGTCTCGAGACAGCGCCTTGGCTCTGCACTGAAGGGCCTCCAGCTGTGGGGATAACTCTGCCACCTGGATGGGCAGGAGGGGACACAGAGGGAGATTAGCCCCAGGGTGGAACCCCTGTGCTACCACCTGCCACACAGCCCCAGCCCACCCCAGCCTGGGGACACCCTGCCACGCACTTGCAATAGGCAGGTGCCAGCCACAGGAGAGACAAGGACACCAGCCTTGCACAGAGTGGTCTCCATGAATCCCAATGCTCCTGTGTCCCAGTGGGAACAGCTGAGGTGCATGCCCTGTCCCAACTAGCTGACACATCCAACTGTAGGTGAACTACCCAGCTGCATCCCCAGGCCCCCTGCCTCCATCCCCTACCAGATGCTCCAGGCTCTCTGTCTCCGCTGCCACCTCCATGACCCGCTCCCGCTCCTTCGCTGCGTCATTCAGCATCTCCACGGCCTCCTGCAGCTCTCCCAAGGGGCGGCTCATGTCCTCACTGCTTGGAGACTGCTCAACCTGGGCTGAGAGCAGGGGAAAAGACCCCTGCGAGCCGCAACGCCCACTCCCTGGCTGAAGCCAGCAGAAACACCAGACGTAAGAGAGATAGGGAGTGACACCGCAGGCAGCTGGGCTGGAGGGGAGCACCCAATAGGGTCCCCTTGCCAACCACAGATCAACCCTTGGTCCAGTCCCAGGTGCTGTGTGATCCCAAGGGATGCCTGGCCACGCTGCTCACCGCTGCAGATCCCTGCTGGCCCCGTGCCTCCTCCTCTTGCAAGTCCTGCAGGAACTCAGACAGCACCAGGGAGTCCCGCAGATCTGCTGCCCGGTGCCGCAGGGCTGCCTGCACGTGTGCCAACCTGTGGGGAGAGGTGCCCATCAGAGGTGCTGGCAGCCTCTGCACCTCCTCAGGGACAGCATCCTCCTCCCCACCCAGCCTGGGGACCAGAGAAGAGGCACCCTCCCCCAGGACTCACTTCTCCTCCACCATCTCCACTTTCCTCTGCATCTTCCTTGCTCCCTCGTGCTCAGTGGGCGACTCGCCTGCTGCTTCCTCCCGCAGTGCCTGCAGCTTGATGCCGCACAGCAGGAGCTGCTCCTCCAGCCGGCCCATCTCTTCCAGATCCTGGCGCAGCTCTGCCGGGCTTCTCATGGCGGCTGGTTCCACGAGCGACCCAGCCACAGCTTGCAGCCACCGCTCAGCCTGGTCCAGCTCCCCCACCAGCCTCAGTGCCTTCAGGGGGAGCAGGGAACCCATCAGCCTGGCTCTGAGCTATCCAGAGGAGGCAGGAGCCATGCTGCCATCCCACTGTGGGTAGCTGGGGCACTGGCAGCACGGGCAGCACAGTTGGAGAAGCGTGAAAGCTGCAAGGCCAGCCAGAGGCATTGGTGCCAGTGTTGCAGCTCCAGACCCCACAGGTGGCAGCCTCGCTTGGTGATCCCCAGCAAGCTGCTGCCCTTGGAGCATGCCCTGTGCCCACCCCAGCCCTGGCTCGATGTACCTTATCGATTTCTTGCAGCACTACGCCGTTCTCCTGGTGCTTCCTCTGCAGGTCCTCCCACAACTGCCCCAGTTCCCGCAGCACGGCCTCCACCTGAGGGCTCCCGGGAGGCCTCCCTGGTGCTGGCCCCTCCTGGGAGGCAGGGAGGGCAGTTAGGATAGGCCCCACCTGGAGTCCTCCCCCGCCTCACATCCAAGCAGGCTCACCAGGAGCACAGCCCTGGCACTGGAGCCGGGGGCCAGGGGCTCTTGCTGCATCCATGCTGCCTCCAGGCTCTCCACTGGACATGGGGGGACTCCCATACCCACACTCCCCTTATGTGGGGACAGAGTCTGCCGAGGAGCAGGAGACACGCCGGGTTAGTGCCCAGACCAGGGGTGTGTGCACAAGCATGCATGCCCACAAGCAGCAGGAGGGGGTCAGGGAAGTGAGTCCTTCCCCAGTAGTGTCTCCTCCTAGATGGGCAGGGGGCAAAGGGGACTCTTGGGGAGACATTACCACATTCACCACCTGGCAGACGTCCTGCACTTGGGCCTCCAGCTGCCGCATCCCCCACTCAGCCTCTGCCTCTCTCCTCCTCCGGCAGAGAGAGGACAGGGACAGTCAGGACTGCAAGGTTCTCCCTTGCACAGGGGAACCCCATCCCTGTCCCCTCTGACTGTCCCGCTCCCACAGCCACCTCCACAAGCTAGTACCTTTTGTTGTCCCCGCCATGAGGGGGCTGTCCCGCTGCTGGGGAGCCAGGGCTGCTCTCCTCTCCTTTCTTGTGCTCTGCCATCTTCTCCAGCACATCTTTTGGTACCTGCAGCACAAATGTTCCCATTCCTCCTCGGCCAGCACAAAGCATATACTGCTTTGCCCCGGGCCTGGCACTTATCACCTCCCATAACTGGTGGGACCAGATCCAGGAGTGCTCAGCCTGGACTTTGCCCAACACCTGAACCCCTTTCCCATAGGCTCCCTTGTCTTCTTGAAGCAGAGGAGCTGAAGATGCCTGCAGGAAGATAGTGCTTACCGTGCTCCCGAGTCCTCTTGTCCATTTGGCTGCTGCTTCCTTCCCCAGAGCCCCATGACTGCTATCATCTCCTCGAGGCTCAACATTTGGAGCTGCAGCTTTGCCCCCCAGGGAACTGCTTGCCCGTGCTGGAACCTTCTCTGCTCTGGGAAAGGAAGGCAAGGAAGGCCCGGGGGAGCAGAGGATGAAGAGAGACCTTGAGTGGAGCTGGTGCCCCAGAAACAGCCTGCTAGGAGCTAACCCAGGTCTTTCCCAAGCCTCTGGCTCCAGTGCTGGGAGGTCAGGGTTGGGACCTTGGTGCTCCTGCCCAGCTGTGCCCTACCTCAGTGCCTGCTGGAGCTGCGCCCAGCTCTCCTTTACTTCTCGGTGCTTTGAGGTGACTCGAGCTGCCAGGCTGGGCTGCAGGTTTAGGAGCTGGGACACGGTCACATCCAGCATCTGGAGAAGAGAGAGCAGCTGGGAAGTGATGGAGACAGGGTTCATGAGGGACAAACCACCGTGGCCATGGGGTGAGTGTGTGATGACAATGCACCAGCAGCCCTGCGGGGGTAGAAGAGGCAGCGAGTGCTGATCCCGGTCCTCTGCTGCCCCCAGGGACTCCCCTGTCCACCACACAGCCTCAGCCACCCACACAGCTGTGGGGTGCCCACAGAGCTCACAGCCCTGATGGTGATAGAGTTGACCTGGGAAGGCACATGCTCCCCCTCTGTCAGGATGCTACCCAGAGCTCAGAGGACGAAGGAGAGTCTTGCACTCACCATCACCTGGCTGGCTATGTCCCTGACATCCCGATCCTGGCATGGCTTGCCCTCCCCTGGCTTCCCTGCACTGCAGATGCTGCCCTGCTGTAAGAAGAGGTGGGAGGAGGTCAGCAATGGGAGGAGGACAAGGCCCTGCTCCCAGCTACAGCAGAATGAAACAGTGCAAAGCTGCACTTGCCAACCTGGCTCTATTTCTCCATCCCCTGCTTCTCTCCCCGAACCCCAGGCTGAGAGTGCTGGGACCGCAGGAGCCTCCACACAGGGGACAAGAGCAAGGTGCTGCCCACCAAGTTTCATTCAGGCCATGCAGGAGCCCCGCATGCTAGAGTGAACCTGACTCCAGTGCAGATACCTTTGCATGGATGGCCCTGAGCAGGATATCTGCTTGCTGGAGGAAGGAGGCCACCTCCAAGGCCTGCTGCAGAGCCTCATGGTGCTCCTTCAGGGTCCCCTGCAGCCGCAGCCACCTGAGCAGGTGGAAGGGGAAAGGTGAATGGCAGTCTGTGCCTGTCTGGGGAGTTGTGCAGAGCTGGGCCAGGGAGTTTGGGGGGTCCTGCTTCCCAGTCGGTCAGCTCCTGGTGCCTGGCTCAGCCCTGCTCAGCCCATGTGTCATCCACTCACGTTTTGTTGAGGTGCTTGCGCCGGGCTGAGATATTTCTGCTCTCACTTTTGCCTTGTTTCTCCAGCTTTTGGGCCAGGCTGTTCAGCTCCTTATGCAGATTCTGGAACTGCTGCTCCTCCTGGCCCGAGCAGAGAGGAAAGACATCAGCATCCCTCCTCAGGGACCTGTGCCATGCCCCAGCCTCAAGGTGTTTGGGGTCCCTTACATGCCAGCAACACCCCCAGCAGCCTCTCACCTGCTTCAAGTCAAGGATGCGGCGGGTGAGCTGGATCTTGTCCGGGCTTTCCTGCAGGAGGGCTGCCAGAGAGGGCTTCTCCTCCTGGGCCAGGCAAGGATGTGAGAAGATGGGGGGACAGGCAGGCTGTCCCCTCCCCCAGACCATGCTCCCCACCCCCCAAACCTTGTGCTTGATCCACGCCTCCAGCCGCTCAGCTTTCCTGTTAAAGTCCTGCAGACTCCGCAGCCCCCCCAGGGCTTTGCTCTGGCTGGCAGCCGTCTGCTTCAGGAGCTGCCACTGGTCCTGCAGGGCCAGCAGCTGCCTCCGCACTGCCTCGGCACTGGGGCTTGCCCTCCACATCAGCTGCTCGCCCATCTGTGGGGCCAAGGGACCCGCTCAGCGTCAGGGGTTCCCAGGGACCCTCTGCTGCAGAGAACCCAGGGACACAGGTGCTGTGGGTAACAGGAGGCATGCCTGGCCTCACCTGATTGAGCTTTATCAGCGTGTTCTCGAAATCCTTCATGTCCCGCTGCAAGGTCTGAGCCACCTCCTCCCAATCCTGGAGGTCACAGCCATCCTTCAAGTCCCGCAGCTTGCCTCGCACCCAGCCCTCTGCCTGCAACATACAAAGAGCCACGTGCCTGGGGGCCTCCACCAGAGCCTCAAGGCTTTGGGGACCCAAGCCCAAACCTTCCCGAAGCTGTGACACAGACTGGAGTGCACCCTTTCAGCTGACAACCCATTTGCTCTGGGAATCAGCAGGCCAGCACAGGTACTCAGGACAGCATCTGTGGCAATGGGGGTGTGAAGGTGTGCAGCACCTCACTCCTATCCAGCATCTGCCTCAGCCCAGCAGGAGAAGCTGGGCTTGCCCAAGCAGGCCAGTCAGCACAGCACATCCCTGCACAAAGCATCTCTCCTTGCTGCACCCTGCTCCCCAGTGCAAACATCCATGCATTCTTCCCACCGTGGCATGGAAGCAGCCCTCCCACCATCTCGGTTCCCACGCTGCTGGAGAGGGACAGGGTCTGAGAGGAGGAGGAGGAGGAGAAGGGGTGACGGGAGGAGCATGCGCGCACAGAGAGGAAGCAGGGCCCTGGTGTGGGCTGACCCCCTCTCCCTGGGGCTGACAGCCAGGGAGAGGCAGCCAAACATGATCTCATGCCACAACCATGGCTTAGCTCGGGCTGGGAGTTCAACCCTCCCTGCTGCGCACCCCACCCCACAGCTCACATGAGAGGCTGCCGGTGGCCCTCCAGCCCACTTCCTGTGCAGTCCCTCGGGCAAGAGCCCCAGCTGGCCTTACCTGCAGCATCTCCCGGTTGAACTGGGCTATCAGAGGACTCAGGTCGAGGAGAGGGGCTGCTCCCACACCGCTTCGTCCACTGCATCTTGGTGCTGCAGCAGACTCCTTGCCCTTAGGGCTCTCTTTCTGGGGTGATGACACCGGGGATCCTGCCAGCTAGGGGGAGCAGAGGTGGGGTGGGGGGGTGTCAGTGTGCTGCCCCAAGGAGCCTTCCCCATCATCTCCCAGGAGCATTTCAGAAACCCAAAAGAAATAGGTCAGCATGCCTTATTCTTTATCCCACTCCTTCACTGATGTATTTGGGGTTCTCCTCCAGCACACCGAGGTACCACTTCCCTCTACCAAGGCCACACTGGTGGCTTTTGCAATGCCAGCAGGGGTTGCTGGGCTGTCCCTCAAGTGGGTCACTCCCTGGGTCATTCCAGGCTGTCGGGAGGGCACCCAGCACCTGGGCTGGTCCTGGCACCCACACTGGAGATGGATGCAGTGCTTACTGCCTCTCCAGCCTGAGGCTGTGCATCCCTGTGAGGAGCATTCATGTCTGTAGCATCCATTTGGTGTCACCCAGCGGGACACTGCCAGGGGATGGGATGGAGGGGCCATGGGGCAGGTTCTTGGTAAGCCCCACCACTCCTTTGGTGGCACCCAAGACCCCCCTCCCCAGTGAGTGGCTGGAGGGGGTGGAGAGCGCAGTATTTCCCTTGGGACTCGGCCTTGTGGGCAGTCAACACTGACGAAACCCTCTGTCAGGGTTCCAGCTCTGCCAGGGGTGACGGCAAAGGTCAGCCAATGAAAGTGCTGGCCTTTCTCCAAACTCAGCCCTGGGCCCAGCTGCATGCAGCCCAGGGGACAGCACCATCACCCGGGCTCTTACTTCCCACCCTTCTGCCCAGGGATGGGGATCTGACTGCATACTAACTGCTGGCAAACAGCAAACTGAGCATTTTCAGGAGGAACCCAAAGGTGCAGGGCTTGCTGCCTTCTCTCAGCAGACAGAAACTGCACCTGGGGCCAGCCCAAGACAGCCCTTCCTCCTAGAGAGGGCTGGGTGTGAGCTGCCCCACAGGGTCCTAGCTGCCCCTGAGCCCACCAGGGAGCAATTTTCCCGGAGCCTATGGAGCAGTGAGGTTCAGGCAACTGTTTCAGGCTCTCTAAGCACTCTGGCATGTGCTGCCCTGCTGACAGCATGGGACTCACTTTCCAGTGCCTGTTCTACTTAACCACAAGAACTACAGAAATCCTCTGTCCTTTTTTTTTTTTTTTTTAAATAGCAACACAGATTCTCAGGCCCTCCTGCGACTCTGTGATCTTTAGTCTCTTGACTCAGCCAGGGCTGGAGGAGCCCATAATCTGGCTCCCTTGGAAGCAATAAAACCTCTGGGTGCTGCCCAGGGGGCTGATCCCTTGCCCCATCATGCCCAGCTTATTCCCGCACTCTGAAAGAGGCAAGGCTCGACCCACACGTGGGCACACCACTAGCGAGCAGCCTCACTGCTCAGCTCCAAGCTGCACGTCAGGCCCCCCCAATGCTGAGGGCAGGGGGACATACCGCATAGAAGGGAGAACATCTGTCCACTGGAGAGCAGAAAACGCTGGCCTGAACACTCCCAGGCTCCTGCGGCTTGTCCTCTGCATCCACATCCTTCCTGAGGAAGATCTAGAGGCAGGAAGGCACAGCTGTGAGCCTGGTAGTGCTCAACTGTCCCAGCAGCCAAGGGGACAGAGGAGCATTCAGGAGCCAGGGACAGAGGCGGCTGCTGGCAGCACCCAGACACTGCTTCGCTGGGCTCTTGCCCATCCCTCCTTACACATCTAGTCCAGGCTCCTCCGAACAGCATCCACAGCTCTCACCACGTGCTCAGCAAGTGGCAAGAGCTCCTAAGCCTGCTTTGCTCAGTGCCTTCTGCATTTTAGCTCCCAGTACCCCCCACATCCTTTTCTCTCCTTGAATTGACTCCAAAGCCAGCAGAAACCCATTTAGTGATCACCACTGGTCCCTGGTCATCTAAGGATGCTCAGAGTGAGACTCCCCTGCCCTCTTCCAGGACGGTAGGGCAGAGGCATGAGAGCACAGGATGACATTAACTCCAACGTCATGAACCTGAATCCTCTGAGCTGCTGATCCTTGATCTCAGCCTAGCTGGGAGACAAGTTAAGGGGGCAACTGGCTTGCAGGGAAGGGCTTCCAAAGGACAGGGGTGAGGGTGGAAGCAGGAGAGGCAGGAGGAAGGAAGTCCAGGAACTGTGGCCAGGCACAGAGAGGATGTCCAGGATGAACTCCACATTACCTTATCCTTGATGCAGCACAGCCCCAGGAGGAGAGGTGCGTGGGATTGTTTGGATCATGCTCAAGGGCATTAAGCCTCATTCTCTACAGATGGATCTTTTCTTGGGCTGTTGGATATAACAGGCTAATTCAGGGACCTCCTTCCACTCCCTTCCTGAGGCCACCTTGCTGTCTCTGTAACAGCCATCCAAGCAGGCACAGGGCAACAGAAACAGGGTGGTGGACAATGTGTACTGCCCTGGCAACTCCTCCTCTGAGACTGCCACAAATGGGGTGCTGGATCAGCCAGAGCCAGCCTACCGCTGCTCAGGCCACTCCAAAGTGAGGACCCTGTCCAAGGGAAATTAACCTAGGCAAATCAGAACTCCCTCTCTGCACAGAACATGGCTTCCCACCATCTCTGCAGGACTGCAGAGGAGTCCTTACATGAATGGCAGCCCCCGGCACTAGAGCTGCTGCCACCAAAAAGGCTCAGAGCCTTACAAACAGCCCAATAGCCCTATAACCCCTTGGAGAACAGCACCACTGGACCTTTCCAGGGGCCTGCAAAGCCTGGCTGGTGGCTGCAGAGGACAGACCACTGCCACATGCCACAGCATACCATCCCAAGCAGGAAGAACAGGCAGGGTACAAGGCTGAATCACAGCCCAGCAGGCACAGTGAGAACTCAGCAGGATGGTATCAGAAGGGGAAGGCAACCCCTTGCCTGACCACGGGGCTGAGAGGTTTGGGTGCATATTTAGGGAATGATAGGGAGCTAAATGTGAAGTACTTGTGAGGCATAAGACCCTAAAAAGTTCTATGCAGTAATGTCTCACGCCGGCCCCCAGGGCTCAGCCGTGGGAGACAAGCCTGCAGGTGACACGGGAGCTTTATTTAAAGTCCCTGTCTCACGATCCGTCAGCCGCAGGAAAACAGGGCTGCCAGCACAACGATGACTTCATCCTTCCCGCAGAGCTGCTCCACCGGGACTGCCCCCCCCCGCGGTCCCTCTGGCTGGAGCTGGGTCCTCGATCCGGCAAAACAACAAACTCTCTCAGCAGCCGAAGTCTGGGAGGAGGAGTTGTGCTTGCTTCAGCATCCATGAGGTGCTGTGCTAAACGCTCCCCAGCAGGACCGCAGGCTTCATGACATGAGCAAAGTCACACGTGAAACGAGTGCAGCAGCCTCAGATGCCGCCTCTGCAAACACTTCTTTCCCCCTCTAGAAGCAAAATTAACATGGCACATATGCTTGCCGCATTCCCATAGAATAGGTGCCAGTGACTTCCCACGAACAAGAGCAGGGCCAGACCCTCCTAGGCAGCACTGTGCTCACCCCGGAGGAGCCCCTCATTCCTACAGGGCAGGAGTGAAGGGCAAATCCAAGGGCTGCGGGGCACACTTGGGAAAGCAGTACCGTGCTCTGTGTGGGACATAGTGTTCCTCCCCTCCTCCAGCTGCCATCCCACATGTTTTCCCCGGCCCCTCAGCTCCCTCTTTCCCTCACAAAGCTCCATCTTGCAGCCTGCCCACCTCTTTCAGCTCCACACGCTTATGCTGGACAGGGAGGAGGGGCCGATCCTGGCAGCCTCCAGAGAGTCCCACACAACCGTGCCCAGCACGTGTCCCTACCTTATATGAAAGAGGGGAGCCCTCATGCCGATGCCCTTTGGGCTGCGCAGACTCCGGCCGCCCAGCGAGGCTTGCGTGCCGGAGGACGCGGCACCTCTTGCGAGGCTGTGCCTGGCCTTTATTGGCAATGAAGATGAGGGTTTTGTCAGTGGGCTGCGCGGCTCTCCCTAGCACTGTCCTGCCGGGAAACCAGCTGTTGCAGGTCAGGGTTAAATCCCAAGGAGTTCCTGCCGGCTCTTGCCAGAAACTGCGACGTCTCCGAGATGCCTTCCGCCCCATCCCACCCCCACAGGGGGTCTCCCGGGCTCTGGCATTGTTGAATTCGTACCTCTGCGCCTGCTGACGCTCAGACTTGGAGGGCGGGGTGCCGAGAGCCCTGGGTCCTGCTCCTAGCCTTGTCCCAGCTTTGCCTGGCTGTGTGGCCCTCCATGAGTCACTTCCCTTCTCCCAGCCTCCGTTTCCCCTCTGGTAAACGAGAGAGTGAGTTCCCAGCTCCCCGCACACAACTGCATCATCACAGGCATCCCGAAAGCTGAGCCCTCCATAGCCAGGCTCTGGGGCAGGGCTTTTCTGGCTCATCTTAGCCGCGGGGAAAGCTCATCTCCGCTTACCCGCGAAGACTTCCTGCCCTCCAGCCTGATGGTACGGAGATGTGCGTGAGGGGCACATGGGAGGAAAAACAACTACCACAGGAGCCCTGCAGCGAGTGCTGCCTGGACGGCACGGGGACAAAGCAACAGGGATGGGCGCAGCTCCCCCAGGACCTGCCCATCCCTTGGCAGCGAGGAATGGGGAACTGCAGGGAAGACGGAGAGAGCAGGGCACAGGGTACCGGGATCGCTTACCTTGAACTGAGCTTTCCCTGTCCTGCTGTTGTTGTTGTTGTGGTTCCTCTCGCCGCCGGCGCGGGCAGGGTCCCCTGGTCCCCCTGCCTCTCCAGTGCCAGCGTCTCCGTACCAGTTGGACAGCGTGATCTTCTTAATGGAACGGGCTAGGGAGTTGCGGTTCAGCCGGTCCTCGTCGGTGCTCCCGTCCTCACCGGGGCTGGGGCTGCGGGGCTGCCCCGAGGGGACGGCGGGGCCGGCCCGGGCGTGGGCCAGGTAGAGGGAGATGCGCTCGTTGATGCTGCGACGGAGGCCGCGGTGGCTGTCCAGCGCGGAGGCGAGGGCGATGCCGGGGCAGGCGTCTCCGGGGAAGTCCGCGGCACACTTGGGCAGCGAGAGCCTGGTGCTGATGGTGAAGGGCTGCACCTTCCTCGCCGTGCTGCCCGACATCCTCGCCCTCCCCGCTGCCCGCTGCGGGCAGTGGGGGTCCCGGCCCGGGCACCGTGGGGTGAAGCGGCGGTGCGGGGCCCCCGCCGCCCGGGAGAGCGGGTGATGGAGATCGCCCGGGCAGCTCCGGCTCCTTCCCCGGGGCGGGCGGGGGCGCTCAGCGGCGGGGCGGCCCCGC
>VZRV01009164.1:2488254-2558362 GCA_013398115.1 Falcunculus frontatus
CAGCGGCGGGGCGGGCATGCTGCCCCCGAGCCTGCGGGCACAGCGTCACACCCCCGGCTGACCTGCAGTAGCGGGGGTGCTCGGCAGCTCCTCACGTTTTGGAACGTCCGAGCTGAGCGGGATGCTGGGGGGTCCGCACCCCCCTGAGAGTGGGGGGCTGCCTGGGGCAGGCGAGAGAGAGAAGCACTGGAGGGGGCTCCTTCTCGCCTCTGGCCCTGGTCACTCTTACCCTCTTTGGGATCCTTCCTGCTCTGGGACACCACTCAGCCCTTTCTCCCGGAGCAGCCTGGACTGCTCAGCTTCCCCACCTTGGACCTGCCACCAGCGCAAATGACGGGAACAGCTCCAGAGAAAGGGACAACAAAACCCCCCAGCTGTTCATTTAAATGCCCCCTCCTCCCAGGCCCGACACACACTCCCTGAAAGTGATACTGCTTCGCAGCCGAGGCCCCATTTGTCGGGGTGTCGGTGTAGGGGAGAGAAGGGGGGCGAGGGAGGATCAACATCTGCCCACCACAGAAATGTGGGCTGGCAGGGTGGGGTTCTGTTTCACTACAGCGCTTTGCCATAGCCCTTGAGCAGGCATCTGAGTCCAAAATATGCTTGCCTGTCATTCCCTGCCAGTGCCAGCGATTGTCACCCTGCTCCCGTAAGGGCCAGGAATGCAGACCAGGTGAGCCAACAAGGAGAGTGGGCAAGGGATGGCCCAAGGCATAATACACCAAGGAGCAGTTAGGTACTCCCCTGAGGAAGAGCTTTGATTTGGCTCCATGAGTGGCTCAAGAGCAGGATGGCAAGTAGTGTCCTGCACTTTCCAGCTGTGTTCCAGGGTTCCCAAGCTGAGTTACCTTGGGGCAAGCAGCCAGGGGAGCACAAGCTAGCCAGAGAGAGTGCAGGCAGGAAGGTCCATGGTCACATCTGTGCCCTTCCACTTCCCTCCTGTGCCGAACCTTTGTTTTGTTCCTGGTGGCTGTCTGTCTTCATTTCCTCCCCTTGTTGTTCCCTTCCAAAACCCTGCCAAGGCCCTACTCTTGGCTCTCGCTCAAGAAGAATTTGGGAGAATGAACAGACATGAGGGACCAAAAGCTACTGCTCCATTTCCCTGCCTGCCCGCTGTAGGCTGTCTCTTGCCCACTGAGTCCCATCCAAGGGTGGTTAGTTCAGCCAGGGTGACCTTTCCCAGCCCCAGAGATTCCTCCCGGGGAGTCAGCCATGGATGAGGAAAGCAGGCTGGCTGTGCCTCAGCACGGGGACACCATGTGCTGCAACCAGAAACAGCTCCCCGACGGCCCCAGAGCTTCAAGGACCGGGGTTGACGTCAGCCCCTTGGGACTGGCCTCCCGGAGGCTCCTGGGCTCCGGGTCTGCTGTGGTCAGAGGCCACGGCGCAGGGCTCTGCTGTGCACTGCCGCCAGCCCCGTGCTGGCCACCCTACAGGGAGTGGGAAGAGCTCAGACCAAGGAAGCAGGAGCCAAAGCTTTGCTGCAGCTATGTCAGGGTTTACATTTCCCCAGGGGGGTGCGTCTCCCCTTTGATCAGGGAGGCGGTGGGTGCAATGCTTGGCCTGCTCTTGAGACTTCTGGGTTGTGCTGCAGCTGATCCTGGATAAGCCTTGCTTGGTGCCTTGATTTCCCCAGCAGTACTGGGGAATATCCTCTCCTTGTGCAGAGGGCCCTTGGAGCAGCCTACCTCTGAGCAGTCTGGGGGCCACTGGGATGAAAATGCTGCATCCCAGGTCAGTATTAATGATGACAGTAATGGAGGAGAGTGAACATCTTATTCCCCAGGGAGCATTTTCCTAGGAAAAGCCCTGCCTGAGCGGGGGGAACTGATCATCATGACATCTCTACTGGGGGAATCCTGTCCCCCGGTCCCGTGGGGAAAGGGAGGTGCTGACCAGGTGCAGAGATGCTGCAGCACATTCCTGGGAGCATTGCCTCTGAGTGTTATGTTGTATCTGAGTGTAATGTTGCCGAGATACACAAGGGAGGGGATGGAAAATTCTTTGGGAACAAAGGGGCTCTAGTATGTGGCCTCTGCAGAAACCTGTTCCTTCCTGGGGAGGGAGCACAGGAGGCTCTCACCCTCCTTTGAGAGCCAGATGCTTGCAACATCCCAGCACTGGGAAGAAGGTGGGGCAGGGCTTAATTGCCAAGCTCTCTGGACTCAAAGAAAGGCAGATTTTTGTCTCCTGCCAGAAAGGCAGAGTCTTGCCGAGTAGCTTTCCCCATCTGGAAGGTCAGGGTCTTTAGCCTCCATTCACAATTGGGCAAAAGTACAGCCCAGGGAGATGAAGGGATGTAAACTTGCTCCTCTGTCGAGTCATGCACAGAGCTGGGAAGAGGATGCAACCTTGAAAGAAAACAAAATCATACCAGTATCTACTTTGAAAGGCAAGATTTAGGGCAGCAGAGTCCTGCCCATGTGTTTCCTAGGCCAAGGCACGTAGAGCCTTGCTGTAACTTCTGTGGTCCACGGAGGACTTTCTGGTCCTGCAATCACTGCTCTGTCTCTCAACACTTTTTATTTGTCTATGTTTCATCCCTCTCCACCATGGGACTCAAAATTCCTCACCAGATGGTTGGCTTATGTTTTGCTGGGTACGTGTCAAGACCACTTCCTTTCAGGCATCCATTTTCTTTATTGTATCAACTGCACACCCACATATCACCTATTAATTGATGGGAAGGGCTGAGATCCACTTCCCAAGCCTAAACAGGGACTGTATACCCCTCCATAGTACTTATTCCTCTCAGATGATCAGTTAGCAGCTGGACATCAGCAAACAAGGAGCAGGAGATGCCCCTGGGCAGCACGAGCATGGTGTGGGCTTCTGGTAAGCCTGTGGATGGAGCAATGCTGGTGAGATAGCAGGGCTGGAAGCAGCCCACACAAGGGTCTGTCCTCAGGGTGGTGGCAGGACTGTGCAGAGCTGTCCTCTTGTCTTCTCTTCACTGCCATCCCAAAGCCCTGGGAATTCAGCTTGTCCAAAGCCCAGCGCCTTCCTTCTTGCTGCTGAGCGGGGGTGAGCTCACAGCCCACACATCCTCTGGGCAGATCCTGGGGTTGGAGCCAGCTGGCACCTCCATCTCCTCTGGGAGAGGATGGACCCATTGGGAGGCCACCTCAGAGGAGGCACAGCTGGAGGGTCGTGGGTGTGGGACATGCCGGCATCTGGGCAGGAGATGGCTGTGCTGCCTCCTTGCCCAACTCCTCTTGGTTGGTGCTGCCTGTCTGTGGGGGGAATGTCTTCTGAGCAGTCCTGTGCCGCGTCACACAACAGGCAAAGCCGGCACAGCCACCCCATGACTGACCTGCCAGCACTCAGCCTGCTCCCAGAACAGCATCTCTGCTCCGTGGGAGGGCAAGACCCTCATGCCATCTTAGGGGGAGGCACAGGGGACAGAGCAACCATCAGCACCTGCTGTTGTGTGATAAAATCTCCAGAGGATTTAGCAGGGATCCTGGAAAGAAGGGCATGGCCCTTGGGTACCTTTTCCCAAGAGGTATGAGATCTGCTGCAAATCTTGCTCTGGGCAGCACTGGCAGCTCTCAGAAATGGCAGGGGAGGAAGATGAGAGTCAGGAAGGCCAATAGTCTTTTGTTTTAGGAAACCTTACCCTTCTCGCAGGGATCCCAGAGGGTGCTAGTGGTGGAGACACTGGTGGCACCCAAGCACCCAGCCCTGTGCAGGAGGAACACAGGCCATTCCTGCTCAGGAGGGACGCAAGTGCTATAAATAGGTTGTTTAATGCACTGTGGCCAGGCCCTGGAAAGCCCCAGCCCATGCACATTCCCTGCTGTTGGCACTCAGATGGCAGCTGTTGAAAAAGGCCGAATCCAGCAGCTGCTGGCTGGTGCTCCTGGCCCCTGCCCCAAGTCCCAGCCCTCCTGCTCCCGTCATGAGGTGGCGAGCCCTTAGCATCCTTTGGCACAGGTGCCAAGGCTTACTAGTGTGATGCCAGCTCGGTACTGGTGTTGATGCTGCTTCCCACGCTGGCAGTGACTGCAGGATGCTGCTGGTGCTGGATGGACAAGGAGGATGAGGAGAGGGCTTTCCTCCCTTGACAGCCCTTGAAGTAGCGGGGGAGACTGCCGTGCCTGGGTGGGAGCTGTGGGGCCATGATGGAGTCAGCTGCTGCCCACCCACGAGCCCTCAGCTGTGGCTCTCCCCAGCCCCTGCTTGAGATGCTGGGCTGGGCCCCCACTCCCCGTCTCTGCTCACACAAAGGCCCCTTGTGCCCATGGGAATGACATTCCTGCAGCCGTGGGCCCAGGGCAGAGTGAAGCGTAGCCAAGGGGGAGAGGCCAGAGCCCAGCTGCTGGGGCAGCTGGTGGGGCCAGGTGGGGATGGGCTGCGGTCTTGGCCCCCTTCCTGTGCCGGGGGGATGGACACGAGCAGCTGGTGGGAGAGGGGGAACCCCCAGGATGGGCAGGCAGCTCTGGGCTGCGGGAGGCAGGGCCATATGAGGTGCAGGAAATTCCAGGATGTTGGGGAGCAGGAGCAGCGGTGCTGTGCATCCATGGATGCTGCTGGCCCACCCAAAACGGATCTATGGGATAGGTGTGGGAAAGGCAGAAGTGGGCTGGGCTGGCTTTTCCTGGCTAGTGCCCATCCCAAGACAAACCCAAAGCTAAGAGCAGTTTTGGTCACATCTGGCCCTCTTGCTACTCACCTCGCCTCAGCATTTAAGGCCTCTGCTGGGCATTTCCTTGTCCCCTTTGCAATGAGGGGGATGAGCCAGGCTACTTTTAGTGGCATTAGCTGGCAGCTGGGGAAGCCCCTGCCTGCCGACCCCTGCTGATACTGGCCTGCCAGCTGCCAGGGCCGGCGAGGGAAGGGATCTGCCAGCTGGCACCCGCAGGGAGGGAGGGAGGGGGCTTCTGAATGATGTACGCCAGTGGCACCTGTCATCCCAAAGCCAGGGTGTCACCATGCCCTACAATTGGGCCTGCGTGTGTGATGAGGCCCTGCAGCTGGGACAGCTCTGCATGCCTGCACCCCTGTTCTGTCCCCACCTGAGCCCTTGCTTTGCAGGGAATTTGGGATTGCATGGAGGAGCAGAAAGCCTGGGCTGGCAAGCCCTAAGGTACTCCCACCCCACAGGGAGGCAGCTCAGCTCGCAGGTAGTCAAGAGACAAGCACAAGTAGCCCACCTCCATCCAGCCCAGGAGAGGGCAGCCTTGTGAGGCAGCTGGGGGGTTGTTTCGTCCTGCCGGCACACCTCAGCTCCTGTCCATGCTCTGAGCCAGGCTGGCTTGCCCCAGAACTGGGTGCTGCCCCACGGTGGGGACGCTGGTCCCAGAGAGCTGGGCTGGCCCAAAGGGCACCCCATATAAGGGACATTGAGATGCTGGGATGGATAAGGTATGCAAGGTCACTCCTCTTACAAATGCTCAGCACCCCTGGGCCATCCAGGCTGCAATGTCCTTCTGCAGTGTGAGCAAGGGGGAGGATGCACTGACAGCAAGTCCTGCTAGCCACGCTAGGAAAAGCCCCACCATCCAGCACTGAACTTCATTTTCATGGAAGGCTTCTGCTTCTAGCTATAACTGGCATGACCTCAAAGGAAGCAGGGGAAAACAATCACTTCCCACAGGCTGTACCCAGGGAAGAAATATACCTCTTTTGGTCCCCTTCCAGGCTCCAGAGTTCCAGGCTGCTCTCCACTTCCACCAGCTCCATAGTTAACTCCATCCTATCCTCTTTCCCCTCCCCAGCCTCCACAAGACACCTTTCTTTAAGATCAGTGCTCCCTTCCCTCTCTTACATAGTGCTGCCCCATGTGTCAGCATTAAGACACCTGTGCAAAGAAAGAGGCGAGTTTTATGAAGTCCTAGGGGATATGGACAACTCCAGCCCCGCGACAAGACCTGCACCTGGTGGTGCTGCTCCACCTGTGCCCCAGGCTGGGCAAGCAGTGTGACCTGGGCTTGGCTCTGCACCAGACCGTGATGAGCAGAGGGAGGACACAGACCTCAAGTCACCGCCCAGACCTCACGTCTAACAGATCTGTTTATTCCTGGAGAGCACAGTGAGCAGGGTGAAGAAGCAGAGCTGCCAGGCAGGCAGCAGTGGTTATTGCTGCAGGTGCATCCTCCAGTGACAACAGGGGTCTGGGGGAAGCAAACTGCTTGCCTGCCTCTACAGGGCAGGGGACGGGCCCTCACCCACTGCCAGGCTGGAGCCACCCCATTAGCCCAGGAGAAGGTGAGGGGAATGGAGTAGCACAGAGAAGTGCAAATATGTTGGCACTGGAGTCCATCTGCACTGGGCAAAGGAGCCCAAGCTAAGAGGAGAGTGTAACAGTCTGGGAGGATGAGGGATTGGGAGAAAAAACCCAACTGTGTGCTGAAGACCCCCCAAAACCACCACCCCCTGCTCTCTAGAGGAAGGCATTACCTCTTGGGTGCTGTACCCCCTAGCCCTGCTGTGGGCCATGACCAAGGGCAGCACATGTCCCAGGAGCTCCCAGGGATGGGAGGGGAGGCCAAGCTGCTGTGACAGTGATGGCATCACTGTGCCCACGTGGAAAAGAGGAGCTTCAGCTGCTGCACTACAGGGTCACATGTGTTCACATGATGGAGGAGCCCCGAAACATTCAGTGCTTGAGTTGTAGGGCTTGACCCAGTGGTGGGCATAGGCAGGGGCATGGAGGTGGGAGGGATGTGTTGAAGGCCACGCAGAAAGAGCCAGGAGGCTCCACGCTTTGGTCATGCTTAGTGGTGATAAGTACAGTGCAAGGGCTTCAAGAAATCGAGTATGGCCATTCCTCCTCCCAGAAGGCCACTCTGGCTCCCTCAGGAACCTGCTGCCTGAGCCAGGCAATACCTGCTGATGCTCCCAGGTGTGGGTGCAGACATAGGCAATGTGTGCCGGAGGGGATGGGTCAGCACTAGAGCAAGCAATACGAGTGTCCTCCCCCTCATGCCCCAGCAGCTGCCTCTCCCTGCTCTGCAGCTGGCCCCCAGCCTGCCACCGTGCAGGGATGCACAGGTACCCCATGCTGCTTGCCCTCCTCTTGTTCTGGGGTGAGGGGGAGGAAGGGGGAGTGGAAAGAAGCCTAGCCCAGAAGAGGAGAAGGGAATCCTGTGCCTGCCTTGACCCCTGGTCCACTGGAGAAGATGGTGTGAGGCTTGCTGGGAGGCAGGGCTCGTGGCTCAGCGTGGGATGGAGCGAGGAGGGAAGAGTATCCTGTATCCATGGATCCAAGGGGAGGCACTTGGAGTGGGCCTGGCCCATTGGGGTGTCCCAGCTGCAGTGGATCTGTTGTAACTCCTAGCCACACATCGTCAGCAGCAACCACTGGGAAGGAGAGGGAGAAGGGATGAGCAGGCTGCATTTTTGGCATGTCCTCATGAGCCGGTTTTAACAGCCCTCCAAGAAACACAGAGCCTGCAGCAGTTCTGTTTACTCATCTTGATCTTTGATGGATTCTTTCGCTACCCAGGGGGCTGGAGGGCTTTCTACCACTCACCCCAGGTGCCCCATTCACCCTAATGCTGTGTCCCCTTGTTTCCCACCCCACCTTCCACTGGGTTGAGCTCTCACCTCAGAAAGGTTCATCACAGCAGTGCCAGTGCCTTCAGTGTCCATGCTACGGAAGAACCCTGCAGGGACACAAGCACAAGATGAGCAACACTTCTCTCTGTTCCTGCCCTCCCTGCCCCCGGGCCATCACTCACTGAACATGGTCTCCAGCTTCAGGAGGCAGCAGACAAAGTTGTCAAAGTCCACGCCCATGTCATTGTCTGCATATCGGGCCACCACCACCTGATGCAGCTTGTTGTTCAGCTTGAAACCTGCAAGGCAGAGAGCAGTCAGCCCCCCAGGGAGGCAGGAGAGCAGCATGGAAGTCTATGCACCCACACAAAGGGCCCACCAACCCACTCAAGGAAGGGCACTGTGTCCAGCCTCAGTAGGAGGAGGGGATGCTCTCCCTGCAGCCATATATGACTAGTTAGCTCACTGATCCACCCCAGGCCTCTGCTTTGCCAGGATGGGATTCTGCAGGTCAGAGGAGGACAGAGGCTGGGACCATCTTGCATGTATCCCTAACTCTGAGGCTCCTGCACTTGGCATAGCTAGGATGGAGAAAGCCTGGTGCATACATGGGCCACATCTCACTACAACAGGTTGGCTTCAAGCATGCAATACAGGCTGGTCACACTCTTCTCCTGCGATTTGGGATAGGACTCTGACAGCAGGAGACACCTCCCCAGCCTCCAGCCCAGTCCCATCCTTCTCCAGACCTACCGGCTGACTCTAGAGCCATGCGCATCTCATAGGAGCTCATGGTGCCTGACTTATCCAGGTCGTACTGGCGGAAGATCGTCTGCAAAAACATCACAGAGGACATGAAGGGAAGGCTCTCCTATGGCCTCCAGCCTGGCTGTTCCCTTTCTTTGCTGCCCCAGGAGGGGTGGTACCCCTGTGCAGTGCACCATGCCCCCTCTCCTCCTCACCAGCCAGCTCCGGATCTTGTTCCACAGGATCTGGAACTCCACCAGCCCAAGGCGGGCACTGCCGTCTTTCTGGGGAGCAGAGGGTCAAGGAGGTCAAAGCAGCCAGGAAAGGGGGTGGTGCAAAGGCAAAGCTACCAGATCCCAGCCACCTGAGGCAAGAAAAGCCTGGACACACCTGGCCTGCCCAGTTTTCCCCCCAGCATTCCCCTCTACTCTGCAGCATCAGCAAAATAAGTGCTTGCAACCCAGCAAGGAAAGCGTAAGGCTTGAACTAGCTGCCATGCCCTTCCCAGGGAGCAGCTGTGCTGCTGCTGTAGGAAGCACATTGCCGTGCTGTCCTTGGACCAAAGCTGGGCTGACCTGCAGCAAAAAGGGAAGTTGTAGGGCCAGGCTGGAGAAGGGCTCAGAGGTGGTCCTTGTCTGACCCTCAGCTGCCTGTCCTTGTGCAAGCAGGACACCGGCCATGGCTCCTGTCACTTGACACCTCTCATCCACAACGGCTGGACAGAATGGTTTGGGGGAAAGAAGCCCAGTAGTCCTTGTTACCTTCCAGGAGTGCCTCAAAGGCTGGGTGGCACAACAGCACGTCAGGCTGGGGAGCCCGTGGGAAGTGAAGCTTTTCCTTGAGGTGAAAGTAGAAGGCATGGAGTGGGACCGTGCTGGGCTTTTGGTGGCAGAGCCAGGGCCCAAGCAAGCAGGGGAAGTGATGGCCCTTTCCAAAAAACCTGCTGCTAAAGCCAAAGAGCGTAGGGCAGGTGAAGCCATAAGGACCCCTTCCTTTCCTCCCCCAGTTGAAAAGCTTCAGCACCGCTGGACAGCCAAGCCCCAGCTCCAACAGAGAAGTCTTGTTTCTGGCAGGCTGAACACCAGGAAAGCTGGCCCCGGCCCACAGAACCAAGAGGATACATCCATCAGGTTGACCATGTTGCGGCAGGAGTCTAGGCTGAACCCATCCGTTTTCAGATCTTTATCTGAGGAGAAAGGAGGAGGTTGAGCACATGCCTCAAAACCCAACCTGCTGAGCAAGCCTGGGCTGCAGGGAGCAAGGGGTGGGAAGAGTAGTGCTTACGTCTAGAGATGACTCTGTTCAGAATAGTCCGAAGCTCAAAGACGCTGATTTCCATGTCCTGGAGCAGAAGCAGAGTTAGCATCACCCCTTGCCTGCTCTCCACCCCACTTGTGGCCGTTGTCCCCCTCCTGCCTAAACATCTCTGCCTTAGTCACAAAACATGAGGATGCCATTACATTTCTTGCACACCCAAAAGAGTTTTGGTCACAGCCGGATGCTCTTCCCCAAATCTGCCCCTGTCACACCATCCCTGTGGGCAGCTGGGCTGAGCCACAGCAAAGATGGACTTGTCTGCAGGATGGGACTGAGTGAGCATAGGGTGGGCTGGAACTCCCATGGCCAGGGGTTTGATGGATTCTTTCGCTACCCAGGGGCCTCCCCTCCCCAGGGGGCCTTCCACAGCTTGGTGCAGCTGTACCCACCTCCCCTGCCAGCTGCTGGAACATGTTCTTGAAGCTGTCCTCTATGTCATCCTCAGTTATTTCCTCCTGGGGTGATGCAAACCGGAAAGAAGAGGTTAGTGGTCAAACCCAGGCTATGCCCTGCCTCCCAGGCTCAGTAAATGTCAACTGGAAAGGAAGGTCTTCTTCGTTCTTCTCATGTTTGTTAATTCCCACATCCCCATCACCCCAACCCTGCCAGCCCTTCTCCAGCCACACTGACATCCCAGACTCAGACAGCCAACCCCTGCCTGTAGCTCCCCCTCCCAAGTCCCGGAGCCTCAGCACCAGCCGATCCAAAGTGGCAGCTCCTACCTCATCTGCCAGATCTGCTGAGATCTCCTCATCCAGCTCCCTGGGGCAGAAAGAGGTAAACAAAGTGATGAGCAGGGTCACCAGCCAGAAGGCTGCCTGCAGTGGGGAACATCCCCCTGCTCACAGACACGGGGTGTCCCTCCCAGGCCAGGACTCACGCTGTGTCCGACTGCTTCTCGGTGAAGACGCGCAGGACGAAGTCGGCCTCCTTGTGCGGTTCGAAGGTGGAGGGCACAATGATGTACTCACCAGGGGGCAGCCGGATCTGGTTGCTCACCTCCCGCAGGTTGATGAAAGTCTCAGACCGTGCCCGGGACTGGTTTCGAAGGAAGAAGTCCTTCTTCAAGTGCACATTCTGCATGCCCTGGGCCTGGGGGAAGGAATGTGCTTGTGGACCACAATGGGAAGCACCCACAGGGAGTGGCAGGACCAATGTCAGCCCCATCAGGTAGGACAGCCCTGCCCTGCCCATCCAGTAGGAGCCATCCCTCTGTCCCACATGGAGGTGCCCAGCACCCACTAGCACCCTAGCCATGGCCAGTGCTGTGGAGATCCCATGCCACTGGATGGATCAAACCATTTTTGCCCAGTGTTGCGCTTCCCTCCAAGACAGGGTAGGCTCTGACAGCTCAGGACGTACCTCCTCAGGAACCTGCAGAGAGGAGGGAAAAGGGGGGAAAAAATCAGAATCCCAGTACCTGCCCCATCCCTTACAGCTACAGGGAGCACAGGAAGGGGTACATTAGCCCACAGCTGGCCAAAGCTGATGGAAAAGATTTCCTTGAGGACTGGGGTTGAGGTGGGACTGGCAGGGCTGAGCCTGTCCCAAGGAAGAAGCCTTGGGGCGGGAAGGGGTTACCTCGTAGACAGCAAAGCCGATGGTGTGCATGTCACCTCCCACTCGCCGCTCCCGCCGCCGGTGTTTCTGCATCAGAGCCACCAGGAAGCTGCAGGCCACCTCATCGTCCCCAGGGTCATCATCTTCTTCCAGCAACTTGATCTTAAACTGGGGGTTGATCCAGAATGTGGCTGGGAGGAAGGGGATGTGTCGATGAGACACCTGGTTTCATCAAGCTGCCAAGAGCACAGATGTGGAGGCCAGAGGTACCTGGGTGATTCCTGCAGCCCCCAGCAGTGCTCCCCCGGCGCCATGTGCCCTCGAACACCTGTGTGTGCCATCTGCTGAGCTCCTCCTTGGTGAGGGCATCGGGGGTCAGGTTGCAGATCTCCAGCCTGGAGAACTCCCTCATGAAGTCCCGGAAAGACATCCTGTGGGAGGCAGGTAGGGGCTGAGGCCAGGGCACTGCTGTGGGGAGGGAGGAGAGTGCAAGCAGCTCTGGACCCAGCTAGCATTTTAGAAGAATTAAGTGACAGTAAAATCTTTTACCCTAAACAGTTATAGCTTATTTAAAGCCTAGTGCTGGGTTTGGGTAAGAAAGGATGTTTACTCTTCCTAGATGTTTATTTTGCATTTAGTTGGCCTGAATTTCCTTCAAGGGAGGAAAATTATTAACTAGATCAGATGAGAAAACGCTGGCAAGCTCTCCAGTGCTGGAAAGCCAGCTCATAAAGGCAGGTCATGCGCTTCAGGTGAAGCATGATTGCAGGATCTCTCCCCAGCTACTCTGCTCCTTCCCAGACTGGCTGCAGAAATAGAGCAGCACTTTGCTCCAGCACTCACCAGAACTCTCCATCCTCCATCTTCAGCTGCAGCTCTTCCCTCTCATCAGGATCAATGTTGTTCCACTCAGAGGAGCTGGAGTAGCCGGAGAGAGACAATTAGATAGGGACTCCTGAAGGGGAACTGAGAGCAATTTAGAGCTGACCCTCAACTCTGCTCTTTCTGATGCAAAGGGCACTGCACACTGTGAGCATCCCCTCAGCGGTGTCGCGTGCTAGACTGCTGTGTGTGCAGCGCTTGCTGGCCTGACAGAGTGAGACTGCCATCCCTCCTGTACTGCTTACCCATCACTCCAGGCTCCAGTCCACTCCACCTGACCCCAGGGGTTCCTGATGCGGATGAGTTGTTCCTGCTGACCCCGGTAGTTCACCTGCCAGACACCAGACACAGGAGGTGGAGCCCATGCCACTGGCCAGGCTGTTAGTGCTAAGGAATTAAAGTCTAATCTAGGTGACTCACATCTCTGAAGGCTGTGACAGAATAGGCATGGCCCTTCACCAGCTTCTTGAAGGTCACCGCTTCCATATCAAAGGCACTTGTGATCTGAGGAGAATGTGTAATGCTCAAGTCAATAGGATTGAATTCATGTAGTCCTATCCCTATCCCTTCCCTCCACTGTGTGGAGAATTCTTGCTTTGCACTGCTCCAGCCAAGAGACGTAGCAGGTAGCAGCTCCCTGTGCTCAAAAGGCTGTGGACAATTTAAAGACAGTTTCCCCAGCAGAGGACCCTGATGATCCATCAGGGAACCACGCTAACTTCAGAATTTAAAAACCCTGCTCCAGGTAATTTGCCGATGCAAGACGTGGCCAGAGTTATAGGCAGTCCCTTGTCCTGCACTTGAGATGAACAGTCCCACTCCACCCAAAGGAGCTCATTCACAGCAACTGGGTCGCAGCACCACGTGTTGTGCCGCAGGGCTGCCACACTGGCTCTAGAAAGGGGGCTGTGGTAAGAGGGCAAAGAAGTAACCTCCCGCTCGGTGTCCCAGCGAGGGGACTGCTGATACAGCCTTGGGCTGTGAGGCCTCACCTCGGCCAGCGTTGTGGCAGAGCCCCAGCTCGTCCCAGCACACCACTTACATCGATGGAGCAGCCCAGCAGGGACCCCCTCTCCAGCGCCTTGCGGATGATGTGGCCCATGTTGCGCGGTGGCCGCTTCAGGTCGTACATCTCTGCCACTCCACCCGTGAAGTCCTCGAAGCCCTCGGTGGTGCTGCCCCCCGAGAGCGACTCGTAGCAGCCATTCAGCCTGAGGGGGGCGTGAGGAGACAAGGAGGTAGCATGCTGCTGCTGCCCAGCCACCCAGCACAAGCAAGGACAGCGACAGAAGAGACTCCCTTCCCTCCACCCGACACAGTGAGTGCCCTGCCCCCCACATGCCCACCATGGGGGTACCCACTTGGCATAGGCCTTCTCCAGCAAAGCACTCCAGAACTCGGTGCACTCCGCTGAGTGGACAAACAGAAGTTCCCCATCCTTGGTGGGCAGCTGGTCATCCACCACCACGTCCACCCACTCACCGAACTGCCAGATCTGGGGGGTGAGGAGAGAGTGGGTGAGGTCAGAGCATCACATGGCTTACTCATCCCTACCCCAGAGGGATGGCCTCAACCCACCACCCTCGATTCTGCTGCATCCCTCCAGCTGTGGAGGGCCAGGGGCTCCCAGCCCACCTGGAAGTGAAAGATGCCAGCATAGTCCTCCTGGAAACTCTGTCCATGGGGCACCACACGGTGCAGGAGCTCCTCGTTGAGTGTGAGGGAGCCGATGGCAGCCAGCAGCCAGCAGTCGCCTGGGGAAGGAGAGAAGCTGGTATGAGTACCCATCACCTTCCTAGCTGGGAGGGTAGGTGATGGATGTTTAGGAGCCCATGATGTGCTCTCCTTGAAAATGTTTGGGGCTCCCCAGCTTAAAAAGTCCATGGAAAAAACAGAGAAGGTCCAGCAAGCAGAACTCAGGGATCCAGGCTAGTTCAGCCTGCCCACAGAGAGAAGTATTAGCTCAAGGGAATAATCCTCCCTCACCTGGAGCCTGTGTCCACAACACCACACACAGTCAGCACCAACAGCCCCCTCCTGCAGCCATTTATTTAGACCCTCCTAGAACTCATTCATATGACTGCCCTCCATATCTCAGACAGCAAGTTCTGCAGCAGAATTACACTTTGCATGTAAAAAGCCACTTTGTCAAGCAAGAGGTTTAATGCCGCTGCCCCAGCTTCTCAAATTGTAAGCAACACCACCGCGCTTTTCCTTCTGAGTGATCTTAACCACAAGTGCTGCTCCAGGCCAGCACTGTGCTTTAAATTCTTTGCCTTGATTTCCTTTTCTCTTTTGCCTTTGAAGCCTTTCACACCTTAGCCTTGAGCCTGGATAACCTGTAACTGAGCTGTGGTTTGACAAAATGCCATTTCAGAGTTTTTAATGACCAAGTGAACACTTCCACAGTGCTTCGGGCTGTTATGCACTTCAGTTGCCACCTCAAGTTTATCCTAATTACTGGATATATTAAATGTAGTCAGCCCTGAAAACAGCATGCTATGTGTGCTAAGGTATACAGTACTCCCAATCAACTGCCCTACTTGCTCTCAGGATCAGGACAACACTCTGTGGTACCAAGATCTGTTTCTGATGACCATAAAATCCCAATTGTGGTTCAACTCTGCTAGCCTACCCAGCCCATTGACACTTCTCTCCTTGTCTAAGTGCCTTTGCCTTGGGAGACACCCCTGGAGAAATGATAAATAATCACTTGTACACCTCTCGATTCCCTTCTGCCATGCCACATTGCTTCACAAGCACTTTGTCGCCACCACCACCACCTCAGTTTGTTAGTGTCATGCAGCTGCCATCCCTCACCATTTACCAAAGCAGGGAGCTCTTTGGAGCAGCTCCTGGCATTGTTGTCAGGCATGGATGCACCCAGAATCTCCTCTGATCTCGGCATGGTCGAGCTGTGCACACACCAACTCATTTTTATGGAGCCTTAACCTAGAACCACAGGAGGCACAGGATGCCCCCTGACTTGCAGCTTCCACCTCACCAAATGGAAAGGGCCAGCCACCCAACCCTCCCCAGTCACTACTGGCTGAACCGAAGTCCACGGATGAAGCTTCAACACTCACCCAGAGCCCCCTGGCAGATGTCCGTCCGGGTGGCACCGCCAACGATGAACTGAGGGTCATCCACTAATTCCTGCAGAAGGACAGAATCAGATGTTGGTGCTGGATCTCGGCAGGGCCTGGGCTTTAGCAGGGCTGGCACCCACTGCAGCTCTGACTCGAGAGAAATGGTATATGGTCCCTGCGAGATGCACCCCACCTGCCCTCTGCTAGGGATGGCTGCTTGACTGCAACCCCAAGGCCATCATGGTAAGTCAAGGCAAGATCTTCCGCTGTAGCCATGGGAGGACAAGGCTGGATGACATTCCCCTTGCCCTCACGGCACCAGGGGGTATGCACTCTCAAAAGCCTCAATTACTGAGGGTGACACATCCATACCATGACACCTAGAAGCAGCAACACAACCCACCTATTTTGAAGGTCTGCTGCCCAGAGGAAGCAGTGCTTGCTAGACACAAGGCTTTTCTGAGCAGACGCTCATGGGGATTGGCCCTGGGCCCTCGGGAAAGTGGCTCTGCAGCACTCCAGGGACTTTGAGCACTGAGAGGTGCCAGCCAGGGCCAGTCTGCAGCTCAGCACACCGCATCAGTGCAGACATGCAGGGCAGGGATGCCAGCCCAGTCTGAGAAGAAGCAAGCCCAGCACTTACCGACGGACGCTTCCACTCCACTCCCCGCGTCTTGCTGGAGTGCGGCCCCAGCTCCTTGAATCCAAGGGCAGAGGGGCCAGCTGGGAATTGGGGATCCCTGAAGAGGGTGCCACTCTCAATGCACTGCTGCTTGAGGGCCTCATAGTCCTGGTTGAGGTACTTGATGGCGTTGTTGTGCTGGCCAAGCCCCTCGGCTCTCAGGCGGTCTCTCTGCAGACGAGCAGCCATCCCGCCAAAAGGCATCATAGCTGGGCACCAGCACCGCTACCTTCCGCTCCGCTCCCTGCAACAGAACAGGCATGGCCAGGCTGAGGCAGAGCCCTCTACCTTGCTCTCCCCTGGGGATATCAGCCATCACACAGAGGCAGGCTTGGAGGCTGAATCCCCAATTCCCCATCACTCCCATAGCAGAGACCTTCTCCAGCAGCACTGGCCTGGCGCGGTGAGCCCAGTGACACACAGAGCACCCCAGGGTGGGCACACACACCAGGACAACCTCCCAGACCCCATCCCCAGCAGCAGCCACGTTCTGAGCCCTGTCCTCCAGCCTGGCCGTCGCAGCCCTGCTGTCTTTAGGGGACACCGAGGGGGCAAAGCAGCATTGAAGGCTGGCTGGGAGGAGGCAGTGCCCCAGCACCTACGTCATGGGTCCTGTCCCGTCCCCGCTACGCCAAAAGGCTGAGCCCGAAGGAATTCCAGACACTTTCCAACCCCGTCAGCCTCTCCTCCCGGCGCAGCTTTCCGGTTATTCCCTCGTCCCGGCTCCTCCTCACCCGCCTCATCCGGGAGGGCGTCAGCGGCCGCCCGCAGCTTCTCCCACCCCCAGGGGCCTCTCCCTCTTCTTTTCCCTCTTCCCCGAAAGCCGCCCCGGCTGCCTGAGCACTGAGTCAAGAGGGGCGGGAAGGGAGGAGCCCAGCGGGGCGCAGATAGCTCTAGCTATGGGGCCAGAGAAGGACAGGGAAGGAAGAGGAGGGACGGCACACACACACACAGGGAGAATGACTCAAGGTTCGTCGACTGCCAGTGGAGCAGCCTCCTGGGAGACACCGGGAAGGGGTTACGGAAGTGCAGCGGGGCACTCCGGCACCAGGAGAGCGGGGCAGGACAGACACCGCAGAGCCCCCACCCCGCACCTTTCCCTGCTCCGGACATCCTCCCGGGAGTTTGACCAGCAGCACGGCCAGGAGCTTCGACCAAGCATGGCACAGCTGCCAGGCATGTCTGGCCCCACAGCCCTGCCCCACCGCACCCGCTGCGGTGGGCAAGTCCCAGCTGGCCTCCCGGCGTCCAGCTGCCCTCAGTCCTGTCCAGGCACCATGGCAGCAGCCAGAGCTCACACCCACCACACCGCCCAGGCTGGACGGGGCCTCTGGGGCCGCCCGGTCCAAGCCTCCATGCAAGCAGTGTCACCTGCAGCAGGGCCATGGGGCAGGTGCGACCACCACCAGCCCACTGGCATCTGCGGCTCACCCTGCCCCACTCCTCGGCCATCTCAGCTCCTGCTTGGCAAGGCTGGTGCCGAATACTTCAGAGGTTTCTCCATGTGAGAGAGTGGAGTAGTCCTTGGATAAATAAGCCAGGAGCCAGCAACCCTCTCAGAGCAGCAAACTCGAATGCCAGTGCTGGCCCGCTCCCTCCCCAGCACCCTATCCCAGGGGAGCAGGGTGCAGCCTGGCTCCAAAGAGGCAGCTTTCCTTGTCCTGAAGTGCTGTGATAGCCAAAGGGAAGGCAGGCAACAGTGGAAAGGGTGCAAGCTCTTGGCACATGCATAGGGCATAGACTTGGCTGCTAACCCATGTGGCTGTCCTAGCCAGAAGCTTTTCAGAAGAAAAATCTACTCCTCCCCATCTCTCTGCCTGCTCTGGGATGCTCTAAACCCACTATCCTTCTCCACGCCAGCGCCAGCCCTTTTCTCCGCTATGATGGTCCCAAATCTATGGAGCTCCTCCTGCCCTGCAGCCAGCACCCTGGCAGTCTCTCCCAGTGGCAAGGCACTCGGTGCCTGCAGAGCTGGCAGGATGGCTCTTCCAGTCCCAGACACTGCCCAGAACACAGGGGGCCTGAGGGAGGAGGAATCCCAAGTACAGCTGCCCACACTGCCTCCAGCTCCCACCTCACAAACTCCCCAGCACAGCCTGACAATGGCCAGGGAACTTCCCCTACCCGAAGCCCCTGACAGGTTCCCTGCACCCTTTCCCACCCTACCTACCGGCACCGGACATGGCTGCGGACGTGGGGAGCTGTGAGCAGAAACGGGCACCGTATGAGTTATTCTTAGCGCTGTGGCTCAAAATACTCGGGAAGACTGTGCTCAGTGGCAGACGGAGGTCACGCAAGCGCAGAGCAAAGAAAAGCGTTTCAAACCCCAGAATGGGTGAGGAACCACATGGGTCTTTAAAGCAATGGGGTCAGCTGCTGACACGTCCCCACGCTGATGCTGATGGACACTGCAGGTCCTCCGCGGAGGGGGAAGGGGTGTGATGAGACAAGCCGAGCCCCCAGGGCAGTTTTCCACCACAGGTGACACCCAACTACGATATGATGCTTTCCAGTACTCGAGGCACCTCTGATCCCTCCCAGGTGGGAGCAAAAAGACACACTGGTTCCTGCAGGGTCCCTGACACCTTGTGCACTTTAGCGCATACTGCAAAACCCTAAGGCAGCATCATTGTTGAAGTCCAGCCAAAAATCTTTGCAGACCTGTGGTTTGCCAGCTGCGCTTGCAGATCAACGGAAGTGGGGAGTTCCCTTCCCCAAAACCAGCCCTGACACACTGTATCCTGCCGCATATTCAGCTCGGGGCAGGGCGCCACAGCCGCCCATGGCATCCCACCCACAGTGCTCAAGCAGCTCTAAGGCCCTTTCCAGGATGACAAAGACCCTCGTTTCCCGCCGGCTCCCCTCTATGTTACCGCATCCCTTTGACGGGATGCGGGCTTGGCTTTAGGGTCGAGAGCGCATCTCGGGAGGCTGCGGTATCCAGTTTACTCGCCTCCCCGACTGGGAAGCCTCTGGGTCTCTGCGGATGCGTTACCTAACGCAAAAGTCCCCGCGGACAGAAAGGGGATGGGAGGGATAGGCAAGCCTGGATAAGCTTAGAGAACAGAGGAAGCAGCCGGGGAGGGGGAGACGGACGGACCCGCCGCCCTGCCCGCCCGGCGGCGGACGCCCCCCCGGTGCTTAACCCCATGCTGGGGGTCGGATAAGGGTGAGGATGGGGGGGATGGACTTACGGAAGCTGCTGCCGCCACCGCCCTGCCCGCTTCGGCTCGGCCCGGCCCAGCCCAGCCCAGCCTGGCTCGGTACAGCCCCACGGAAGGTGGAGTTTCGGCGGGCAGGATGTGCGAGCAAAGGCGGGAGGGCAGTGGGAGGGGGAATTAAAGGAGCAGTGAGCTTGCAGACACTGGGAGGGGATTGATCGAGGCTGCTGGTGAGGTTCTGTCTGCTGTCACCCTCTCCCAGCTCCCAGGGATGGAGGGATACCGCCAGGATGGGCGTGCTCTTTCCACCATTGTTCTGAGGAAAGGGTTGGGTGCACAAAGAAACCGGGGCTGGAAGGAAAAGAGGAAGCAACTTTCCTCTAGGAATGGATTTGCGAATGACTGCTCCACACTGCCGGCACCCCAGCTTAGCTGCGTGAAGCTCTGTACTGCACTTTGTCCCCAGGATTTGTTGACCTCCTGCTGCCACGACTGAGTAGGGTGGGCCCAGCGGTCACGGTCAACAATGCCGCCACCGGCTGTCCCGGCCTCTCTGCCTGTCCCGGCTGGCACTCCCGACCCCCACCAGCTGCCCCTCGCTGCTAGGTGCCAGCAGGCCCCTCTCCGGGCAGGTCCCACTGCCCTGGGGATTTCCACAGCCACATCGGGGCTGCCCCAGCGTGCCCTCCGTGATTCACGGTGCAGCTATGCTAGGTGGTGCTGTTACCAACGGGCACGGCCACAGTGGGGCTTGGAAACGTACCGTGGAGCCCTGTGTGGTTCAACATGGCTTTGCCTGGCATAGCATGGTTCAGCATGGATTGGCACAGCTTGGCCTGGTGTGGCTTAGCTCAGCATATCGGACATGGCCTGGCCTGGCATGAGCAGCTCAGCTCAGCTCAGCCCCGTCCCAGGAAAGAAGCTCTGTATTGCCATTCTTCTGCTGCCAGGGCTGAGCAGAGTGATCCTAATGGGCGTCACCAACCCTGGAGCACCTTCTCCTTCCCTGCTGCCTGTTAGCAGCTGGGGAGGCTGTGCCCATACACCCTCCCTGCAGCAGCTGGCATCGAGCCTGTGGGAGCCCAGGCCTTACAGGGCACCTGCTTTCTACCTCACTCCACCTTGCCCCAGGGGGTAAATCCTTCCTAAGCACGGAGCAGGCTGCACATGGGGCCAGGAGCTGTGTCCTGTGCCTGAGGGAAGGGCAACCTGAACATTTAAAACCAGCTGTAGCATGGGCCTGCTGCTGCACCCACAAGGGACCAGTCCAGTCCTGGTCAGCACCCACTAGCGCTGCCCAATCCCTATACAGGGAGCTCTGTTAGGGGCAGCTTGTTCTGCCTACCCTAGTGCAGAGGAGGCCTTGGGATGCCCTGCTCTGGGTTGTTGCAAGGGCTGCTCCATCTTTTTCCCAGCCAGGCTTGCCACAGGCTGGAAGCATAAGGGGGTCCCTGCTGGGGTCATTATTTAGCTCTGCACAGAACTGCAGGCAGCACTGTATTTTCAAAAAGCAAGAGGCCTGTAGTGCCAGGACTTGTTCCTGCTTTGGGTTTGTGCCCATCCTTGTGACCCTGTTGTCCTGTTCAGCTCCTGCCTTATTACCCTTCAGTGGCCTCCAAAGCTGCTTTCACAGCTGACGCTCCTGGGGCAGGAGACAGCTCCTCAATAATCCTGTCACAAAGGCTGTCCCGTGTCCTTCCCCCTACGCTTGGAAGCAGTTTCCCTAAAAAACCTGCAAAATCCCCTGTGCAATTTCCTTGTTTCCTTCCCTCAAGCTTTCCTTTGCAGTGATGGCTGCAGGGACTTGGCAGCAGGCACGGTTCTTCTTTCAGTCTTCTGTTCTTTGTTCTCAGGCATTGCCTCTTCTCTGTCCTCTGGCTACAGGCCGGAGGGTCTGTTGTCCCCTGCTGAGGCGGGGACAGAGCTGGAGTCACTTGTCCGTCTCTCAGCAGCCCACGCCAAGCCTCGCCTCTCCATTGTGCCATACTCCAAGCAACAGCCACTGTGCACAACGTAAGGAACATAGCATGCAGCAGTCTCCTGGGAAACACACCAGATCCAGCCTGCACAGGGCAGCAGGGAGTGTCCTGGGGGCTGGCTGCTTGCTGGCTGCCCCAGCACTCAGGGGCTGGCTGAAGTATGAGCAGCATCATATTTTGGGAAAGTGTTCCTCTGTGCTCCAAGGGTCTAGCAACCCTCACACTCTCCCAAAGGCTTTAGCTGTCCACCCAAAGCAGGGGTCCAGGTTTTGGATTGATAGGGCAGGAGTGGCTATATAACTTGCTGTTGGAACAGTATGGGTGGGCTGACATCTGGCATGAAGCTACCGGTGAAACTTCCCTACCACATCATTCCCAAACCATCTTCCTCCATCCCAGCCTCAGTGCACGCAGCTCCCCATCTACCTGCTTTTAGCAACAAAGTCTCTGATACCTTTGCAAGTCAGAGCTTGTGCTCACACACAACTCTCCACTCCTCCTTTTGCACCACGCATGCTCCTGCAGCCCTGCAGCAGCTGGGGTCCTCTCCTCCCAGGTCCCAGCCCCCAGCCCCCAACCCACTTCGGGAAGAAAAGACTGCAAGAACAATAGGTCCTTTTTTTCCTTTTTTTCTTTTGTACACAAATATATACAGGGTATTATACACATCTCTACACAGACAGTGCCACTCAGAACACACAGCTCTCTGTGGGCAGGGCCCTGACAGCCGCAGAGGCAGCCCCAGAGCATGGCCGTACCTACAGAGACCATAGCATCCCAGCCCACCTGCTGGACCAGGAGCAAGGGCAGTAGGTGGGTGCAAGAATAGGGAAGCAGGATCAACATTCACCCTGCCCCAGCCTGAGAGTGGACTGGGAACTCTCAGCTCACGTGCTCATTTCATTCCTGGCCGCTACCTGGAAGGGATGGGTGACTGTCACCATGCACCTTCACAGCCCTGTGTGCTCGAGCCCCAGCTGAGCCCTGGAAGCTGGGGTGGCCTGCCCCCCCCATGCACTGAAGACCCACATCTCTTCTCTTCCATCCACCCTTTTCTCCAGGCCTGGGATTCCTATAGAGGAGGTGTACAGGAGAGTCAGCTATGTCCTCCCTGGAGCAGCCCCCCACCTGCTCTCTGTGGGTCTGGCTCCCTTCCTCTAGTGGGAGGCACAGGGGGGGAAAAGCCATTAAGATGTGACCACTGTTCCCAGCAGCTGAGGTGGGCAGGGCTGACGCTTCACTTGTTCTGGTCTAATAAAGTGCTTGGAGCTCCAGGGCCAGCACGGGTGATGGAAAAGGTAAGACTGTCCCCTTTCACCTGGCCCCTCATGCCCTGGAGGACACAGCCCCAGGGAGCTGGTGCAGCACCCACAGATGACAGGCAAAAGGAGGGTGATAGTGTCCGCAATGAGCACCAAACAGGATGGTGGCAGGGTTTGAGGGAAATAAATATAGCTAAATAGCAGAGGGATTTATTATTTTCCTTTACATTTTACACAAGGGGAGGGGGAAAGCAATTGAGGACAACTGATACTGACCAGAAACCTCCTCACAAAGTGTCTTTAAATGGGGTCAGTCCTTCATCCATGTGCCAGGGGCTCCAGTCCACTTCTCCCACCCATCCTGTTCCCTGCCTGCCTCTGGGACACAGCTATCAACAGGGAGGAGGCAAGGGCAAGAGGTAGGAGAGGAACAACCCCCCTCTCAGGCTGGGTGATGGCAAGGGAGCCTACACCAGTCAGGGCAGGTGAAGAAAGTCAGCATAGTCCCATGAGGCTTTTGTGCTCCTGAAGACGGTGGTCTTGGTTGGAGAGGGCTCCTAGGGGCTGCTCTCCCAGGGCTCCCTCCCTCTCTGACCACCCCAGCTGGGGGAAGACCCTGCAGCAGCTCAGGGAAGGAAGCCCACGGGGCCTCACTGCAACCAGGCAGAGCTGATCTCACAGGGTATTAGAGGGCCTGTAGCCTGAGACCCTTTCTCCCCTCTCCCTAGCACCCAGGAGACCCCCATACAGCCCCCCCACCCCCAAGCCTGACCCTGCTGTGCAGACACAGGGCAGCAAAAGGGGGGCTGCAGTACCACATGGGGGTCAGGTTGATTTGTTTGAAAGGGGAGTAAAATGTGCAAAGAAAAATGCCACTTTAAATGATGCTGCAAACCCCTGCCTGTGCCCCTGGGGGAGGAGGGAACAGGACCTGGGGGAGAGGCTGCCTGCGCCTCCTCCTGCCCATGAGAAATGCCCTCAGCACCCCTCACTCTACAAGGGGCCTGTCTAGCTCAGTGCCCCTTCCCTGGTGTGATGCCACCCTTGACGACAAAGCCAGGCTGTCACCATCACCACCCCTGTGGTGAGGGGGAAGCCTGTCACCACCCCTGGGCCTGGACCAGCTCCTGGCATGCTGCACCAACTGGATGATGCAAGTGGTTGAGAAAGGGCACACGCAGGCACAGGGAGAAGGTGCAACAAAAGCCAACCCCACCCTGGGTGGGGTTTCCAATAGACTGACCGAAGTTTTTCAATTATCACCTTCCTGCAAATCTAATAAATTATTAGTGTTTCTCACCAGGAGGACAGGGGATAGAGTTGCCTGCTCAGAAGACCCCCAACGTTCCCCTTATGCCCCTTCCCAAAAAGCTCCCAGCTTTCCTCCTCCCTGCAGGTCCAGGGCAGCACTGCAGGAGTTACGGTCCCCCTCCTTCTCAGCCTCTGGGAGTCTGGGGTCCAGGGATGCATTGAAGAAGGTAGCTAGTAAAGAGCATGCCTGCCGAGGAGCCAGGCTGGCGCAGGGGTGGAGGGGCAGGGAGATGAGAGCTTGCAGCAGGGCCCCTGCCCTCACTGAAGGCAGCGGCCCTGGGGGCAGGAGGGCGAGGGCAGTAGCCAGCACCCTGGGGTGCCTCTTCCCAGGTCTCCGTGCGCACAGCCTGCCCTGCTCCTGGGCCTCCTTCCCCTCCCGCCCTTCGAGGTCCCTACTGGTGGATCTCATTCTCTATCAGGCTGTCCTCACACGACTGGAAATCTGTGTCATTCATGCCATCTGCGTTGATGAGCTCCTCATCCTGCGATCCCTGCTCCTCTGACTCTGTTGCTTCGCCCTCCGGCGAGGAGTCCTGCAGCACTTGGGCGATGTACTTCTGTCAGGGCCAGGCATGGGGCAGCCAAGGGGTGGGGAGAGAGCAGAAAAACACGTGAGTCTAGGGAACTTTTCCAGGAAGCAGAGCACAACACACTAAGCACCATGCATGAGGCTGAGCGTGGGGATATGCTGGGAGGGCAAGGAAGGGTCCAGACTCCGTGGAATGAACCAGGAGACGGGTAAGAGTGGGGCTTGGCCCTGAAACACTGGATGCGTTTTAAACCCCAGCATTCTGCAACAGGGCCCCTGGGCTGGGAAAGAATGTGGCTTTTCAGGCTCTTTGGAGCCCACGTGAACTGGAAGACTGCACTCCCTTTTTAGCTAGTAGATGTGTCCTCTGAGGCTATGCCTGCCTCTTATATGGATTCTCCTTTTGGTGAAAAGTTGCTGCCCTTAGGTGTCTGGAGATGAGGAAGGAGCCTGGATTACATGTGCACACCCCAGCCCTGCTCTCCTGAGGAAGCAGGAGGCTCTGCTTTACCCCATCTCTGCAGCCCTGCGTAGACCCCCACTATAAAAACCTTCTGGAAGGAAGCAGTCGGAGTGAGCCAGTGAGCCAAGGTGAAGTTCACAAAACTGACTCTGGGGTCTCAGAACGTTGGACAGGGGAGAGAAGAGTCCTGAAAGCACTTCCATGGCCTTCAAGGCAACGTCCACGGAGACCCCTTTGTGTTGGCACTAGGACAAGCCTGGTCGGTGACAGACTCTGCTGGCGTGCAAGCGTGCAAAGATGCAGAATGAGAAGGGAGACTGACCCGGCTGGATTCACTGTCCCAGCCGAAAGAGAGGTGGAAAGTAAATGCACAGCATCTGAGGAGCAGCGGGAAAGAGGTGTGTGTGTGGGGGTTACACTTCATCACCCGGAGCAGGTGAGTGGCACAGTGCCCAACAGTTGCCTCCCACCCGCACTGGGAGGATCCAGGTGCTGACTCAGAAAAATGAGAAGTGAGGAGTGAGGTACTCAGACAGGGAGTTACCTCCCCCTTTCCAAACTCAGGTAAGGAGTGTGCCAGGGCACAGAGATGGGGACAGTGACTCACAGCTGATTTGGGAGCTGGCAGATTGGTGGCAGGTCTCCCATTCTGCCTATTGTCCATGGCATCTACTTCTGTGTGGTCAATCTGGAGAGAAAAGGAGAAATTGAGACTGCCAGGGCAACACATTCGCTGTCCCACCTCAGGAGCAGCATACAGGCAGCAGGGACAGCCTTGGGACTATCCCCTCTGCGAAGTCAGGGTTGACAGGCTCTGCTGAAGAGCAGGCTGGGACCCCCCAGAGCCCCTACTGTTTTGTGGTTGAGCTGTGCTACCAAGGAGAAGGGTCCCGCACCCACCATTCCGCCTCACCTTGTAGTTGTGAGCGCTGAGGTATTTGAAGTGCCCAAAGCAGACGTGACACAGGCAGATCACAATGGTGATCACGAGGACCACAAAGGTGAACATGGAAGTGGGGGCCAGGAACCCTGGGGCAAAGGAAAACCAAAGTGGTGGCGTCAAAAGGACTGTGCTCCATGGCTAGAGGCTGCCAGGATCAGAGCCTGGCCAGGGAAGCGGCTCAGTAGGAGGCTTAGGGCTGGCATCCCAGCCTAGCACTCACCTGTGCGCACGGTGGAGAAGAAGAGAAGCCAGAAGAGGCAGAGGATGGGGGCTGCCACTACCTGATTCACAGCCCCTGAATGGATCTTCTTGTCCAGCTTGGCAGGCAAGTAAGCATAATACAGGTTGTATCGGTCCACCAGATGCTTAAGCAGCATGTACATGAGCCCTGGGTGAAGGTGAAGAAAGCCAGACGAGTGGGGCATCAGCCTCTTTGCTAGGCTGAGAAGGAATATCTCCCCCATAATCAACCTTCTTGCCTCCCCTCCATCTCTGACACAGGGAGGGGGAGGGGTATCGCTTACCAAAAGGGACAATGATGGGGCAGGTGATGCTGTATGTCATGACTACAGTGAAGACACACATCATCCAGGCGTAAGCAGCCCCAAACTGGAACTCGTAGGCCTGGTGCTGCAGGAAGGAATGCAGACCCATCAGCAGGAGGACCCCGAGAGCTGAGTGGGTATGTGCAACACACCCAGCTCTAGACACAGCACTGGGTGAGCCCCATCGCAGCACTCCCCTCCCTGGGAGCAGGCCACAACCCATCCCCCTCAGCCCCTCTACATACTCGTTTGACGTTCCTCCGCTCGGCCGCCGAGCGGGCCAGGCAGAGGCGTATCATGTACATGAGCAAACCAGGGATGCGCAGCAGGTCCATGGCATTCCCGATGAAGGCAGAGGCAATGACGTAGTTGACAAAGAAAGCCCCGTTGTCTGGCAGGAACACACACCTGCGGAGACGCAGCAACAGCAAGCTGCAAGAGGTGTTCCCTCCTTGCAGGGCAGCAGCTGGGAGCCCCCAGTATCTTTGGATGCCCACAAGAACCACCTCCCACTGTAAACAAAGTCCTTCTGTTCAACTCCACTTACTCAAATCGCACAGCAGCTTCAGCAAGGAATTTTTTGTCAAACAACCAGCGGAAAAATACATCCAAGCTGTGGGGGAAGAAGGCAAGAAGAAAAGATGAACCACCAGAAGCAGCAACAGACAGAAATGCACGTGGCAAATACGTAGAAGCTGCTCTAGAAGGATCCAAAGCTCTGACCACAGACTGTTTTGTTCCCTCTTTGTGTGTCACCAACAATTATGTAAACTGGACATTGGAAAAAAATAGAACAGAACAAAACAGTGCAACACTCAAAAAGGGATGTAAAGCTTCCCACTCGTGTGTTCGTATCCCTTTACCCTGATCCTATCAATATTTTTCCTCTCTCCTCTGTTTGGGCACAACACCCATGTAAGGAACAGGTGACTGACTCTACAGAAGAAACTGGTTAGGTACAAGGTACCCTCCAACAAGAGATTTAAAAAAATCCCTTAGGAGAAACAAATCCAATTTTCCTCAATTCTGATTTTTCGATATAATACCATCCAATCCTCTGGCACTGGTGGAGTACAGAGCTCCACAGGCAACAGCAGGGGGATTGAGTCCTCAGAAGGAAGCACAGTCTGTTTTATGGTCAAAATGCAAACCTGCCCAAGATGCAAATTTACATGCAACAAAGCTTTTTTAATCTGTGTTGCAAACATGTAATCACCCAGGGGGATGAGGGACTATTCTTCTGCCACTATCAGAGGGTTTGTCTATTCTCAGGAGCTGCCTGACATCACCACTGAGGAGCTGTATCTCAAATATGGAATTTAGGTGGGGTGCAGATAATAACATCATAGAATGGCTTGGGTTGGAAGGGTCCTAAAGATCTTAAAGATCCCAGATCCCATAATGTTTAAAGAATGAGCTAGCACAGTTAAGAGTTCCCTGTCCCACACTCATTCCTCAGTTTCTTCTTCCTCACACTGTTCCCCTACTTGGCCCTTGTTCAGTGCTAGAGCCCACACCAATGGCTGGCAGGTGATACATCAGTGTTTCCCACAGGGCAATTCTATAAACTCTGCAGGAAGATTTGAGGCATACACCCAAACAGATGAGCACTGCTGTACCCACACTCTCTCACCCAGCCAAGCAGCTCAACCTATTCAAGTACTGCCTTAAAGGGGGAATTCACTAGTTCTGTGCAAAATCTGGATTGTACATTGAGCACAGAGGTGAAGAATACCTCCTTCACCAGCAGACCTCAAGTAGACTTCTCACACATACTCATCTACCACCCCAACTTTTCCTGCATTATTTGTAACACCACGGCACATGTCAATGTGTCTGCAGATTGAGTCAATAAAGTCCTAGAGACCCTGTCATGTATGGTCTGGCCTGCTCTCCCTCAACCAAAATTAAACACCAGTGTCCCAGGGGGATGGTAGCCAAGCCACCAGTGCAGCGAGGGAAGGATATTATATAAATAAGAGAACAATCAGGGGTGCACCTCAACCCTCCCTGTGCTCCACATCTCTACTTGCCTTTCCTTCCCACAACCCCTACCTGCTCAGGCCCAGCGATGGCAGCAGCAAGACCATGAAGATGAGGAAGGTGTAACACTTGTGCATGGTTGTCCTATTCTCTCCAGACCTGAGGGCAGAAAGGCTGTTAACCTTCCACTGTCACCCCATCAGCCACACAAGCTGTGCTCCCATGGCTTTTTCATCAGCAAGCACTTCCCAACATCTAATCTAAATCCCACCCTGTCCATTACTAGTACATGAATACATCCCCTTTCCCTCCAGCGTATCTGAAATCTGTTATCGAGTCTCTGTTCCTTCCCCCTTGTCTCACAGGCTCTGCAATCACCTTCCTTGATCTGCAATCCCAAGAGCTGGTGACACCCTCCCCACCAGTCTCTGCAACACAGACCACAAAACAAAGTTTACATTGCATGTCCTGTGGAGAACGTACCTCACAAGCAGCACACTTCTAGTGCTCAGCACTCCAAGTGCCTTCCCTGTGGCCAGAAGGCAGAGCAGCTAAAATGATTTTCCCTTGGAACAGCTACATCTTACGCATGGTACAGGCACACCACACCTGCCTGCTCACCTGAGCCAGGACTTCCCTTGCTACTAGCATTTCTCATAGTGACCAGCCCCAACTCCTCCCAGCTTTCTTCTTCTTGTAGACCTATGTCAAGCTCTGCTCAGACAACCATGCTGCACAACAGCAGCTAAAGACTGGCAGAACAGCCATCCCCACAGCAGTCCCCAGGCGCCCAAGAGGTGCAACATAACACCATGCTTGGAGTGGAAGACAGAGGTTCAAGCAGAAGGATCCAGCCTGTAGCTTTATGTCAGTGAGAAGTGTCTAGCAGCCAGTCAGCTCACTGAGAAGGTAAGAACAGGTGCTGGCTGTCCCTACCTGGTCCAGTGTGCTTCGAAGAAGGCAGAGTAGTATACAATGGTGGGCAGAAGAGCAGAGAAGCACCACAGCAGCAGGGTGGGGAAGAACTGGGTGATGATTGGGTTCTGCAATAAGGCAGGGGAGAAATCACATGTTACATGGTGCAGCAGCTCTTGTGTCAGCCACAGGTACAGTTGCCTTTGCTGATGCCAAGTTCCCAGCACTCCGACTGCCACTGCACCCTGTCCAGACCCAGCATCTCCCTCAGGGTCAGGCTGACAGGACCCGGGGATCAATGACAATCTCTCTCCCTATCCCCAGCCTTGCAGGGGATGTTGTACCTTGGGGTGGTTCCTGTGTTACCCACCCTGCACCTGTCTCCAAAGTCCTTACATTGAGGTACTCCACGGGCTTGGTGACATTGAACTTGTCCATAGTGGTGATGATGATAGCAGGGGTGGTGAGAAAGAAGAGAAGGATGAAGAGGACCACATTGATCACAAGGCAGCGGATCCACCATATAAAGCCCCGGATGGAGAGGTGTTCCCTGGGAGGGATAAAGACAGCATCAGGATGGCAGCACAGGGTAGAATATCAGGTATGGGGTTTCACATGCACACCACAGGTCGGCCTGGTGAACAGCACTTGGGGTACCAGCCCAAGGTTTTCCCCCTCCCAGTTAGATCAGACCTCTAGCTCAGCCAGAGCTGGAGGTTCTGCAAGGTTCTGAAGGCTGGGCTTCAGCAAGAACTACTCAGTTAAGGGAGGAGCAGATGGAGAGGGAGAAAAGGAGGCTGCACCCCTTTCCCACTGGCAGGGCCACTAAGCCCTACAGAGCTGCTCACCAGTAGATGTTCTGTGGGTCAGGAGCATAACTGACGGTCCAGTTGGAGACATGGAGGGACTCGCTGCAGGAGGAGGCTCTGGGCTCCCCACGGCATGCACAGCCCTGGCACTTACAAGCGTTGAAATCTTTGAGGATTCTGGACAAGAGAAAGAGGGACATGCTGACATAAAAGGCTGGCAGGCACAAGCCGAGGGGATGCCTTAGTGCTGCCGTTCTGATTTAAGGCAAGGGCTGGGACAAGTTACCTTCTTGGGGAGGGCAGGACCATTCTTACTCACATGGCTGTGATGGTCTCATTGTGGAAGGTGACAAAGGCCATCCCCAGAGGCTTTTCATTAACCTTCTCCTTCTCCCGCTTGTAGTCATCTTTGAGCTTCTCCTCCAGTTTGGTATAATACTCAATGGCCTCCACCTGAGCAGGAGGACAGAGGTCAGAGGAGATATGATCTGGGGACCCAAGCCACAGGACACTCAACTGCTGCCCAACACCTCCAGCTCTTCCCTACCTCCTCACAGCCCCTGATGACACAGCAGCACAGGTGGCCACAGGGCTTGGGGTTGATCATAGAGGGGGTGTTGTCCTTGCTCTGCAGGTTGGTGAAGTAGATTCGCCCACGCTCAGCTTTCTTCCTGAAACATGAGAGCGGAAGAGAAGGAAGAAAGGAAAGAAAGAGGGTGACTCATAAAAGCTCTGTGGCACCAGACTTGAGGGGGTATCAGCAACATCAGCCCACTCTGCCTTTTCTCTCAAAATAGAGGTTACCTCTCTGCATCGAGGAACATCAGCCGGGCAACATCATAGCAGGGACGGGCCTCCAGGACAGTGCAGTTGGCATAGGCCTCCCTGTGAATGAGATGCATCAGTTCATCACAACTGGCACCAAAGGCCGTACCCCTCAAGCAAACTCCAAGTGTTCAGGACTTCTCTCCAGCCCTGAGAAGAATGTCCTGGGCTGAGTACAGTGATGCATACCGAGAGTTTGCAGGGGAGCCTGCAGGCTCTGTCCCTTGTAGAGGATGCAAAATACAGGGGAAATGCTACATCCTTTAGGCTTTGGCACAAGAAGACTTTCTGGACTTTTGCCCTATAGCAGCAAGGAGCCTCTCTGACCCCACACTCCCCTCTCTGCCTTCACAGACTTGTGGTCAGAAGGAAACAGAAGAGTTCCCAAAGGGTACAAAACATTTCTTTTCTACCCACACTGTTTCTAAACATGGTCCTGACAGTGAGATTCTGACAGAAGAGGAACTAAATTTTCTTGTTAAAGAGATATACTTTCTACAAAGACTGTGATCAAGGCAGCAGCACAACATCCCACAGTCACTGCTTGAGCACCTCCCGGCTGTATCTCATCTGTGAACTTAACTACATCTCAAGACATGCCCTGTCCATTGCTTACCACACTGACCCCTATGGGTCTGCAAGAAATAGCTGGGCATATCCCAAGGCACAAAACAAAGGATACTTCAAATTCAGATAAGAAGCAGAAAAATAACAGTGAGAGGCCCAAAATAAAGGTATTCACCAATTTTGCCTAGCTCTCTGCTCTCAACGTATTATTGCCATTCCAGGTAACACTAGTACTACCCTAATAAAAACGCCTCTGTTACAGAGCAGTCTTTAGGGACGCAGTGAGACTTACTCAAAATGCTTCTTGATCTTCTCTGGCTCAGCATATTTTGAGATTCCATTGATGAACAGAGTTCGCTTAACCTGAAAGGAAGAGAGAAAGGAGAGGACAGGTAGGTGTGGATGGTGTAAAAGACCAGAAGAGAGTTTGCAGCTTGCAGCAAGCCCCTCTCCCGAGACCTGTGTCAGTGATGAAAAAGGGCAACCCCATCACCTCTAGCTACCAGGGCTCCCCCCCTCTCCTGTGCCTGCACTAGTTGCCATCCTGCACCCGAGTGCGCTGCAGACTGACAGGCTAGAGATTTACACTGCAGGTGCCTGAACAGAAACAGGGCTACCCTTCAGAGATGAAGAAGGCAAAAGCAGCTGGAACAACCCCTAAGGAAGAATGGGGTCCTTCCACATGTTTACCCAGTGCAGTCAGTCCTCTCCTGTATCCCCATAGGCAGTCACAACTGCTCTGGAGGTGATCTGCCTTTGGCCAGGCAGAATAAAACCAGCCAAAACACAACAGCCCTAAACTGCTGTGGAAACTGAGGTGCTCAGCATTCTCTCCAAGGCTACCTGACTTGACCATAGGGCATGGGAAAATGCGCCTGGGAGAGTGGCCAGATCCTGCTCACCAAGTCATCCTCTTTGTAGCGCATCTTGGAAGTGTGCCGGCGCATGCTGTACACTGTCAGCAGCAGGTACAGGAAAGCAAAGGTGGTGTGCAGCCACAGCAGGTTATTCCTGTCACAAGGAAGACCACAAAGGTCAACGCAAGGTTGCCACTACGAGTCTGTGTATGGCTGGTCAAGCCCTAAAGGCATTGAGGCCATGAGTCTAATCAGCATAGCACACAGATGCCCTACAACCAAATTCCAGGAGCTCAGCCTGGAAATTGGAGCAGGGACAGTAGCCTCACAGCAAGGGCAGAAATACAGCCTTCAAGGAGATGAGGCTCTGAAGCAAGTGAACATTTACAAAATACCCCTTGAGGGCCTCAATTATCCATCCCACCACTGCCCACACATACCCAGACTTCAGGTTAGCGATAGTTGTCCTCCCAAAGCTGTAGGCATTGTTTTCTAGGGAGAAAGAGGCCGACACAAGCATGTTCAGTAATACTGAGTGGGACAGAGCACCACTAGAGTGAGCTACAACAAGAGTATCACCTGCAGAATACCTAAAAACCCAGGCTACACAGGATGACCCTGTGGATGCACTACTCTTACAGTGAGACAGCAGTTAGAGTTTATCTGTGTTAGTTCTGTCCTGCCCTCCACTGCTACCCAGTGGTCTGGAACATGGTGTTGAAAGCAGATGCCCCAGCCTAGCCAAAAGCTCCTTGTTCTCACCTAGCAGGTCCCCTGAGAAGTTGACAGGTAACACGATGCCCACGGAAAGCACACCCACGACCACCAGCAGCCCAATGATGTGCCTCTGGAAGGACAAGTAGTGCACTGCATCACCCCCGCATTTGTCCCGGATCTCATCATCCCTGCCAGGGAGAAAAAAGGCTGTCAGGCAATTGTCTACATTTCCTCAAGTGCTGGGAAAAAGTACAGGGTCAGAGCTGCCCTCTTGATCTGAGCACACACAGCACCCCTGGTTCTGCCTTACAGAGCTGTAGCCAGACTCTGGGTTTGGAAGCCCATCACTCAGCCTTGAGGCAGCCTGGGCAGAAACCTGCCTGTGCAATGGTTACGCAACCCTGCTCCCCATGGCCCTGCCCTCTGTCACCCAGGAGAGGCAACTGAACACACCTCACACCCTTCACGTGGGCCTTGCCTTCCCTGCTAAGATAGCGGTGCTGATGCTATCCCACAGCATTCTGAATAGAAGTGCTTGGGAGACTACTCCTGTGCATCATCAAGCTGAGGGCATCTCCCTGCATTCTCTGGTCCCCTTCTCATAGCCAGTCCTCAGACAGCAGTGTCCCTAGCAAGTGCCGGGGAGATGAGTATCTTGGCAGAGCAGTGGACAGTGTTTCTGAAATGGGACTGAGGTGGGGCAGCCATAGGCCTGGGTTCTCTCCTCTGTCACAGACTCACTGTGTGACCTTATTTTGACTTTAGGACTCCCCATGTAATCCTGTCTTCGCTTGTCCTTCCCAGAGGACACACTTCACTTGTGCTCTTCAGAGAGGGGACTGCAGCAAGGGCAGCAACTTCACACAGCTGTACTGCACTGGGCGTCCCAACAACCCTGCACTGCCCCTCCTTCCCCCTGTGGGTCTCCCATGCAGGTCCTGGGGCACTTACTTTATCCTGAAGATGGCTGTCAGCCAGGAGCAGAAACCCTGTGCAAAAAGAAAACAGGACAGTTTCACATCACTCCATGTTCCTTTATCCCAGCTCCCTCCTTCAAAGGTTCCGAGACCAGGCTGATGTCCTTGCACCTCCACATACTTGGCTCAGGGGGGGCAGACCACAAGCACCCAGATGTGGAGAGCCACAGATGGGCCAAAGTGAAGGAGGTGACAGTGCTACTCCATGGAGCATAACACAGGTTGGACTCCGCTGTGTGGCTGTACCGTACCAACTGGCAGCTCAACCTTCCAGGCAACCCGTGGGCTCCTGGCTAATATGGAAGCTCTCCAAAGCCTAGGCAGACCCAGAAAATTCAGCATGCAGGTACTTTAGTCATTATGCTGGACAAGAGAAGCTCTGTAGGGACTGGGAAGGTTAGGCTGGGCCAAGGCAGTGCTTCTCAAAGGACACCTGGGGGAGCTTCACCCTCCATCCATCACACCCATTATCCTCCCCTTCAGTGAGGAAAAAACCAGTAGAGGTAGACTGCTGTGTGAGGAAGAGCTGGCAAATAAGTATTGCTTGTAATGCTGAGATTATAGGCTGGACAGATGGCTGTTAAGCCACAGTGATGTAGAGCCTATTTATTTAAGCACATGTCTAAGAGCTGCATAGCTTCTTGAGCTCTATACTGCACTCGCACACTACAAGATGTGGGACTTAAGGCCCAGGAACAGGCAAAAGTGCTTCTTGTGAAGAGCCCTTGGTTTAGCCAAGCTGTGGGTTCCTTGCCCCTCAAAGGTAAAGAGTTTGCCTCTTGGGCTACTCACATTGTCCCTCTGGTCGAAGTCCACGGAGCTGGAGACGGAGGTGAGGCGCTCGTAGCGGTCATGGTTGTCAGAATGCAGGGCAGAGGCTACGCTAAAATGACAAGTGGGAGGTGAGGGAGAAAGTTAGAAGATGCGAAGAGGCAGCCTGGCCAGGAACCAAGAGCACCCAGGAGACGAGAGGTTAATTCAGGTCAGTTTGCACCAGGTGAGATGGAGAGAGGTAAGATCAGAGGTAGCAGTAAAGAGAGAACCCTCCTCAGATGGCATGCTGAGCCTACCAAAGCCCATGGGCTTAGCCCATGGATGCTACTTGTTGGGCACCTTCTGAAAGGCACCCATACTATGTGGCAGTCCCTGCAAGGAGAGGCTGGCAGAGGCTGCCACAGAGGAGAGGTAAGGTCAGTTTAGCAAAGGATTTAGACAGCAGAAAGGAAGCAAGAACTGGAGGCTGCCACAGCCCCTCTGGCTCTGGCACGGTTGGAGAGGCACTGGGAGCAGCTCCTGTCCTGGAGGACCTCAATCATCTTCAGGAAGAGGAAGGAAGGAGCCTGGTGGGCTGCATCCTGCTACACCAGTCCTCCCCACCCTCAGTCCTTCAGCGCAGGAGGAAGAATGCAGCTACCTGGAGCCAGGCTCAGTGCAACCTGCTTCCCAGCCTCAGCTGAGCTTCCAGCCTGGAAATCCCTTGAGCAGGAGCAGGGCAGACAGGTAGAAGTGAATGTCTCCATGCTACAGGACAGGAAAGCAAAAGGAGTGACTATCACAGACCGCTTTATTCCAGCCAGAGGCAGGGACCTAGATGAAGAACCTGCAGCAGAAGCATCCAAGGCTGACAATAGCCCCCACTACAAATAGAGGCAGAGGGGCAGCTGGAAAAGGAGGCAAGAAAATGGTCCAGAGACCTAAATTAAATAGCACGTGCAAAATGACAACAGTAGGCTGGGATCTTGGAGGTGCAAGAAGAGATATGACTGATCTGAAGGCTAGAAACAAAGGAAAAAAACCAAATGAAAATATGGTCTCCCTGTAGTCAGTACAGGCTCAAGGAGGGTAAGATGGGCAAGAACACAGAGAGACAGCTGCTGAGAGACAAGTGCTAGAGAGGAGGTGGATGACACTACAGGAAGGAGAACAAGCAGAGACCCTCATGAACATTCTGAAGGAAAGTGGATGAGACACGTGGCCTCTCTCAGAGCAGAGTAGCACCTGCTGAGTCCTCGGTTCCTAGCTGGAAGTAACAGAGACAGGGGAAAGGAGATTAGCTGAAGGTCAGGGGACTACAGCAGTGAAGATTAGACAGTGGTGTGCAGCCTTGCCACTGCAAGTCCCAAAACTCTGCTCTGCTGAAGAGACAGAGACAGCGACAGCTTCAACCCAGCTCTCAGACCTTCAGCTCTTTATAATTACAGAGGCCTTGCAGCTGGGCACAGGGAGCAAGGGTGAATTTCTGCTGAGGAGAAATTTCTGCCCTGAGGAGAGCCCAGCATGATGACACCAGGAGCTTTTGGCTTCTTGGTACTGAAAAAGTAGAGGGCAGAGCAGAAGCAGCACTGGAGGGCAACAATTGAGAGGAGTGTCATGTTATGAGATGACCAGGATAACTCAACTCTGTGCAGGAGGATGCAGTGGCAATGATCAGGATGACCTGAAGTGTTGAGAAGACAGAGGATGCAAAACCTTGCCAAAGATGGAAAGCTGAAGAGGCAGCTCCAACAGCACCTGCACCTGGATGGAGACTTTTTAAAGCAAAGCACTGACAGTGCAAATAGGTGAAAGCAAGATTGCCCCAAATCACAAGACTAAGGTGGGACCCTGCATGATGCAGGTTTGGTGGAGGCCCTGCCAGGGAAGGAGAAAGATGGGGTCCAAGGCACAGCTAGCCTCAGACCAAGGGAATCACAGGCTCCAAGAGGGCAGGCCAGGCATGCTGTGGTGCGAAGCTGGAGGTGGCTGCATGGGTGGCTATGCCCACAGGGCTCTGTGATCACTTCCCTCATACAGGTGCAAATGGATTGCTATGACTTCCCAGTGCAGACTGAGTTGCCAGTTGAGACTGTTGATGGCTACTGCAAACTCTGACAAGTAGCAGAATGAGGGCACTTGCTGGTTCTCATGGAAAGGGAACACAGAGGAGGAGGATGCCCTCTCCCACAAGGAACAATGTTGTACATTCAGGGGTTGGGAGCACCAGGTGACATAAAGGTGTTCCTAACCCACCATCTGTCACTGCACCCCCAGGAAAGAATAGCTGGGATGGGAATGTGCCATTAGCCTTGAAGGAACACAGACAGAATGAGACTTCCTCACTGAGTTCCACAGGTTTTTGGAGGCTTCTGGCTGCTAACACTGTCCCAGGTCATGCAGTGCTTTGGGGGTGGTATGTGTTGTGTGTGTGGAGCAGATTGCTCCAGCAAGCTCAAATGAAAAACAGGAGCAGGAAGAAGTGGCCCCCTGGAAAAAGACAAGCACTTGTGAGGATAAATGAAGTGCCCCCCCTAAAAATCCCTCAGAGCATGATGGCTCTACTACCTCTGCCTTACTCCTCCCATAGGATGTTAGCAGTGAAAAGTTGCCAGACACACCTGAAGCAGGGCCAACCACTAGTGAAGCACTCAAGCATGAACAAGAGGTCCCCTCTGTGCCATGTACCACAGCTACCATCAGTTCTGTTTTCACAACTTCAACTGCTCTGCTCCTGAGGGCAAGGATCAGCTGCAAAAACAGGCACATTCTTGTACCCCTGCAAGGCAGTAGCAGGCCCCTGCTTTGCAAGTGGTGAGGCTTTGCAAGTGGGAAAAGGAGGCTGCAGCTTGCTGCCCTGGCCTCAGACACAAATCAGTGTGGCTGGAACGACCATGGCAGGCTGTGCATTGCCAGCTGATTGTCCCCTCTGCGACACGTGCCACCCAACCAGTCGGCAAGGCACAGGCGATGGTCTTTTCTCAGGCATAAAAGCAGCAAGAAAGAGGTAAGAACAGGGAGGACAGTCCATGGCAGGGCTTAATGGGCAACACCAGGCCAAGGTGATGAAAGATGCTTTCAGCAACACTGAGGCAAAAGGTTTCTTCCACAGGGGAAGAGAGAAAATCAAAGGTGCTGCCTTGCTGAGTGTGGGTTTAGGTGGCAAGGGACAAGGGCCAACAGTTGCCCTGGTCCCAGAAGCCTCATGGGGTAAAAAGGAAATAGAGAGTAGTCTTGCTAGATCTTCTTTGTGCACCTGCCTACCCTTGCAGCTGGCGAGGGAACAGCTCTTGTGGCAACCTGGCACAAGAAGGACCAGGCAAAGTAGCCTCCCCTGCACTTGGGTGACCTGAGTGTACTGTGGGCTCAGGTAAGCAGGTTTGTTTACTTCCATCATAAGGCAGGATAGCTGGACACAAGCAGATAGAGCAGGGTACGTGATATAGCACCCTCTGCCCTGGTCAGGACTGAGAGCTCCCTGGCACTGCTGCTCTCAAGGAGCATTTAAGGGCTACTAGGGGAAAACCAGGGTGCATTCAGCTGTGGTACTGGATGACACAAAGGGGAAGGAAAAAAGAGCACAAATCCACTGAGATACACAAATTCATGCCCAAACTCCCAGCCATTTAGATTAGTTCAGAGGCAAGACAGCTGCAAGAAAAAAGGAGAGAGAAGTTGTGAGCAAGAGAGAAGAAATGAGACCCTGAAAAAACAACATACTATTCCCGCTCCTCTCTTTCCGTCTCCCAGCGTCGGCGCCTGGGGGCACAGAAACAGAAAGGGATAGGTTACAACCACAGGAGTAGGTGCTGAGTTCTCCTCTTTTGCAGGGAACTATGCATCCAACACGGCTCCCCATCATCCTGAAGAAGAGAAACCTGCCAATGGTCAGGCTGGAGAAGACCTTCCTTCCAGAGCCCAGCAACGCCTCAAGTCACAGCAATCTGGAATTCCCACTGGTCCAGGGGCAGAGTGCTTTGCCGCCAGCTGAAGGGAAGCTGGCTTCACTGGGAAGGTGACCTGGCTCCATACCATGGACATTGCAGGGAGCTCCTGAGTGATGGGGTCAGGTAGGAGAGACTATTGGGACTGTCTGGCTGCCGTCTGAGCTCCCCTTCCATGTATCTCCTCCCCAGCCAGGCAACAAGCACACATGCATCCCCCCCCTCTAGAAATTCTCATCCTACCCCATAGATGACCCAAGCAGCATGGGCTCCTCCCTGCAATCACAGTCCCATTGATCCACAGCTCAATCCAAAGCCACGCTGTCGCTCTCCCTGTGCTTACCAGCTCTCCCTCTCCGAACAGCTGGCACCCCTCTGCCTTTCTGCCTACAGCCACTGCTCGAACTCCCTTGCACCCAAGGTGTTCAAGCATTGCCTCCAAGAAAGTCCAGCCCTCTCTCCCCACTGGAGGCCACAGCTGTGAAGCCCCTGTGGCTTCCTGCCAGCATCTGGATCCAGACTGCTTAACCCTGCTGCCCTCTTCCCACTGGGGTCTCCTATGATTATTCCCTCCTCCTTGTTTCCCTTCCACTATCTCTGCACAGTTGATTTCCCCAGCCGGACCGGGAAAATATGGGCAGAGGAGCCACAGGGACATAGCTGCTTATCTAACCCTATCCAGGATCGCTTATTTAAACCAGAATTCCTGGTTTGGTGCTGGACGAAAACAACTCTTTCCACTGTTGCGCAGGGAGTGCTCCCTCTGCTGTGGAGCTGCCATCCCAACGGGCCCCGGCTTTTGCTGACAGACACTGTAGCCCACAAATGCATTGGGCAGGAAGGGACCCACACCCAGACCAATTCATCAGCACTTGGGATGTGAGCTAAGCTCGTGTCAGCACAGCAGTACCACACCTGGAAAAGCAGCGTACTACTGTCAAGTGCTCTTAACAAGAACTTCGTCCAGCAGAGTCACAAAGACACCTTCAGAGGCTTAACAAAGCCTCTACTGTGGCAGCCCTCACCCTTCCTGTGACCTCTTGTTCCTCTCCTCCCTCCATCTGCTTTTCCCCTGCAAGGGTCCCTGCATGTTTCTGTCACTGAAAGGAACCATAAGCGATATGGAGCCAGCGGGAACCACTCCGTGTGTTGAGAGAAGGATGCTGTAACAAAAAAGCCAGTAAGCGGGGACTTCTTCCTATTCCTGGAGCTCAGGGGATGCAACTGGCACATCTGCCTCTCCTCTCCAGCTGCTCAGGCACACGAAATAGGATTTATGCCTTCTGCCTCACAGCAAAGAAGGGCACTACTCATATCTTATTGCTCTGCCACTCTCCCGTTCTTACCTGTCAGCATCAGTCACCAGGGCCAGGCGTCCATAGTCCCACGCAACTTTACGCAAAATTGAAAAGACAAACAACAGTGCCTGAAAGAGACCAAAAGAGAAGCTGTGAGAAAAAGCATTGTCCAACTCTGTCCTTGTCCTCTGCACGCAGAGCTACAGGAACAAGGAGGGTAGGAGGGGACAGAGTCCTCAGTTAACAGCACACTGAGACCACAGGAAAGCACAAGTTCCCCAGGACTGTTAAACCAGACTATCTGGATAGCTGTGGGAGGCAGAGGTCCAGGATGCAACACACAATAGCTAAGGTAGCCCCACAGGATCAAAAAGCCCTGAGGTTCCTAGAAGTCAAAATTATGGCTATATCATTTGCGGTCCCACAGCTTCTAAGGTGGAACATGCAAAGCCATTGGGTGGATAAAGCTGCAGGGACTTGGCAACATAAGTGGGAGTTTTGGGATGCACGACTGACCCAACATCAACACCATCCGTATGGGTGCAACACTCTTCCATGGGGCTCAGTGTGGTGGTATTGGAGATAAGTCAGTAGTGGCTAAGCCCACTGGGTCTAGGAGACATGGTCAGTCAGCCAGCAGCAAAGTCAGGGATGGCATTTAGGGCCCTCAACCCTAATCATCTGATCACTGTCCTCATTTCATGGTTAATTAGGGGAGAAGGTGCCAAAGCAATAGTAGGTAGACTTACGAGAAAGCACATAAAGTCAAGGGCTAGGACAGTGGGCACCCCACCGAAGGGCAGCCCCTGCAGCACAGTGCTGCGGATGCGCGCACTGTAGCAGTAGTCCTTGGTAGTGCTGTTGTTGTTGTTGCATGTGGGAGTTTTGCAGGGGGCCCCTACTGAGCCCAGAGTGGCGATGACGTAGGGAAGCATCTCTACAGCTTCATCGTCTTCCCTGGGGAAAGGAGAGAAAGAGCTGGTTAGACGTGCGCCAGTTTGATGACAATGTAGCCCTGCTGGAGTTAGGGGACAACCCCACCTACCAGCTCAGGCTTCTCCGTGCTACAGGATTTTCCTGGGACCAGCGTCCAGGGACAAGGTCATCTGAGAAGCCTGCCGAGTTCGGTGGTGCTAGAAGAACCCATACGCTTCAGCAGCTGTGGTCCCACCATGCAGTCCCAGAACTCCCTTCCTTGTTTGTCCACTCTCACACCATTTAGGTGCAGCTGTCTCACAGACTACTTTTCTTCCTGAGAACATGGTGTCTCAGCTCCCCCTCCTCAGCAGGGAAAGCATTTAGGTACAGGAAAAAGTGAAAGGGTGGGGTGATGGAGGCATGAAGTCACGTCTGGATGATAGAAACAAACTGCTATAGGACAGTTGCTGCATCATGATCCCATAATTTCCTTTGCCTGGCTGCATAAAGCCATTAGCTTTATTAGGCTGAATCATCACCCTCTCTTCACTGCAGGCCTCAGCCTCCAGCTCCCAGGGCACCCATTAGGGGCTGGTCACACCCTCTGCTTGTTTTCTATCCTTCCTCTGACTTGGATGTCATTTAGATGCAACCACACAGGGTAGAAAGGAGGCTTAGGCTCTCCTATTTAGCTGGTCAAATATTTTATTTATTTCAGTGCCTTCCCCAAACTGTTACAAGACCCACAGTGGCATGCAGGTCAGCATCACTGCTCGGACACGGGGAGGTCCTCCTCCTGTGCAGAACAGCTCCATAAAAAACACAGAGACAATTATGGTAACAATAATGGATAAATGCAAATTGAATAACTCAGAGAAGGACCGCTGACAGCAGAAATACAACCATTTTTCAGAATAGGGGTCAGAAAATCCCATCAGTTGCAGAAGGAACAGTGATAACAGAAGATCTATCCAGGCGCTTGATTCCTCTTATCCAGCATCCACAAACCACCCCAAATCCTTCACTACTACCATGAGCCATGCAGAAAGGCTGGATAGCACAGTATCACTTCTGGGCAATGCCTGGGTTTTTTCCCCCCCCAGAAATGCCATCCCTCTGGGCTGGGCAAAAGAGCCATCGCTTGTGCAAAGGATGAGAAAGCTGCCAGCACCACTGCCCTTCAAGCTCTGCATTGTTTGGTGACATTAGCAGAGGGGGTGCAGGGCTCTTACCTCCAGCTCACGGGTATAATCCTGGCCCTCTCCTGCCTGGCTGCAGAGATTTATCAGCATCGCAGCGCAACGCTAGCTGGATAATGACCACAAAATGATTCGCTGCGGTGACCTAGAGAGCTCTGCTTCAAAGTGATCCCTCCCAGCTCAGCTCGAATGGGTGCACAGCTGCAAACCAGCTGAAGCACTGATGACAAAGGGCAGCCCGAGAAGCAAAAGTCCAGCTGGGTACAGGCATTGAGAGGGGGTCAGCCAAATTGGAAAAGCCACAAAGCAGCCTGTTAAGACATATTTCACAGGTACAGAGGTGGAGCAGGGCTGCCTAGAGCAGAACAAGAGAGCAGAAAAGGGGGAGAAAAACAAGCCAAGACATGAGATCACAGTTGGGAATAAATCGGGAAGACAGGATAATTCACCCTGGCTGAATTAACTAGAGACTCGGAAGCTCTAGGGGAGTGATGGGAAAAAATGATGGGATGAGACTCAAAGGAATATCACACACTTTGTGTGAGCATGAATGGTTACACCTCTCTGTAAATGCAATCTAGATGAACTAAATGAAAAGAGAAGTATCTCTCAATCCTCTTTTTGGGAGCCTAGTAAACTTTTAGGTCAGAAATATTATCTTGCAGCAACGAGCTTCAGATTTTGAGTAAAGAGTACGATCCTACTGTAACACCACAGCCTTGAGTTCTCCTTGTATAGTGAAAAAAGGCAAAGAAGAAAAGCATGTGCTTTTTCTAGACCTACTAAGCTCACTACTAAGTGCTCTCTCCTTCCCAGGACACAAGATGTCTTCTAGCTCTAACCACTCTCCCTCACATCCCTAACATACCCTCTCTTCTGACCCTATGGAAAAGTGACCAGAACCACATACAACATCCTAGGTAGGGGAATGACCTTGACTGCCAGAACAGCACCTTGATGCTCTCAGCATCTCTCCTTATACTACTCCTCACGTGGATGAGCACGATTTACTTCTCTGATGGCATCTTTGTGTATTGAGGAAAAGCATCTCTGTCATCAGCCTGCAATCCCACTGCCCTGAGTAGCCCAGGTAAATTAGAAGCCAGCCATGTCCCAGAGCAAATCATTCCTTCCAGTACACCTGGCTGCACGCTTCTCATCTTCTCACACCACTTCACTACACATGGTGTCACTTCGGAGTCGCTTCCTCTTGACAAATCTGAATGACTCCAGGGTATTGGCAGATTTTAGGTACCTTGCTGCACATCACCTTTTCTGGGTCATTAGTAGCAAAGGACCTCGTCCCTCTGCTCTGTCACATTAAAATTGCTCGTTCACTCCTTGGCTTTGTTTGTGGAACCTCAGCCAATTTTTGATCCAGAATTCTACATCTCCTCCAGTAGACAGTTTTCTTAATAGTCTTCTGTGAGAAATTTCAGAGGTTTTCTGAACATCCAAGCAAGTTACACAAGTTTGCCAGATGCTACCTATTATTTTACCACAGTATTGAAACACTTGCAACAGATCAGGGAACTATGATTTTCCTCTGCAGACACCTAACTATTTACCTCATACCTGCATGTTTTATAGCCCTATTTTTCCAGTTATCTTTCTTAAAAGAAATGAGGCTCATATGCTCACATTGCCCACAACCCTATCTAAACATTATTTATACAAACCATTACATGTTGAAGACAAATTTTGCGAGCCTATGGGTAATTTAAGACACATTTCAGAGAGACAGGTCCCAAAGATATATTTTTTTCCCTGAAGCCTAGAGGATGGACTGGATATAAACCTTCCTAGCCTCTTCAGTAACCCAGCCAGAACATCCAGCAATGGAAAAGATGTGGCATATGCCCAAGGCTTACATTGCCTTTTCATGAACTGAGTCAGGAGGCACAGAAGCAGTCCACACCATCCTTAGGTATGCAACCTCCCACCCAGCTGGTAAGCACAAGAGGCTCCCCATGGAGACAGAGGTGCTTCAGGTGTGTGGGAAGCTGGGAAAAGCTCACAGGAGTGTTCAGAGCACTTGTGCCCTTCTAGTTCTCCCAGCTGCAAAAACATCTGGCAGCAGGCTAGAGGTGACCTGCCATTGTATCACTTTAGGTCAGACTCACCAGGGTTCTTCTGGGGTTACAAGACCAATTAGGCAACCAAGCAAAATGCTGTGGCAACCAACTCTGCAATCATCATCAATAGTGCCTACTTAGTATCCTTCACCAAAGGTCTTTCCCAGGAGTCTTTCAGCTAAGCAGGAGACTAGCTGGTTTTCCAAGGCACAGTGCAACCCACGGCCCTGGCAATATCCCTTTCCTTGCATTCGGTTTGCACCTCGGTCTCAGATGCTCACTCCAGGGGGTGCCTCCACCCTCAGCCAGGCAAGGCACACTCCAACATGTCCTGTGCTGCAAGGTGCAGGGCTGGCCCTGGAGGCAGCTGATGTTGGGTGTTTTAGGCAAAGCACAGGCAAGGAGGAAAGGTGGTGCTTGCAGCATGCACAGTCTTATGGTACAGCAGCACAGTTCCCAATTATGAAAGGAAATCCCTTCCAGCAGTGTGAGAGGGATAAGGGGATTTTTCTAGCAACAGCTGTTCTCCCCACCTCAAATACACACTAAAGGCAGAGGTGGTTTTGCAAAGCTTTCTTTTCTGATCTCAGTGTCTCCCTCTAGGGAAAGACCCTGCATGTTTCCTAACATCTTACGCTGCCACCACAGGTAAAGGAGCATCTTTGACCACACAAACTGTGCTGCACCGGAACATGGTTAAAGGTGCCTTTCCTGGTCCCTCCTTCCCCTTGAAGGCTGTAGGTCAGGGCAAGCTTGGCTCAGCATGGGCTGAGATGCTAACATCAGCATGAGCTCCTGAGCATCAGGAGGCAAGGTGCAGGGAATTGGTGGGAAGCTGCTGTGAGGCTGGAGAGGTGGGAACCAGCTCAAGGTATCCAAACCCTTTCCTGACCATAAGCATGGCTTGTCACCATAGAATATAGTGGGGCCAAAGACACAGTAAGAGCAGGACATCAAACCAGGTTTCATGCAAGCTGCAGAGGCTTCCCCTCCTGCACTCTGCATAATTAATGCTGACTTCCTCAAAACAGCAAAGACACACTTGCCAAAAGGCATTTTCAGCTCTTATTCTGCAATACTGGACTCCATCTCCTCTACTAAGAGCAGCAAGAAGGGAGAGAGGAAGCTTCTCCCATCCACAGAGAAGCCTGTTCCCTACCATGCAGCATAGCCCCTACATCCCTAGCAGGACCAGCATGTCCACACTGTCCCATGTTTCTACAAACATGTGTCAGGAGCAGAGGCATACAGCTTCCTACCTGAAGTCCCTAAAGCACATCCCACCTGGTGCTGTAGCCCCAGCTTCTGCCTGTTAAGCCCCGTGCAAACCCAGCCCTGGGAACTGCTGCTCTTGAGAGCTTGGTGGCCTCAGCAGGGCAGGGCAGGACTTCTCCTCCTTCTTGTCTTTGACCCTGGCCTGCAGGTCAGCACCTAAATGAGCACCCAAATAGCAGCCAGGGAAGCCTCCATGCTCCCATCCATCCATTGCAAAGAGAAAGAAGGCAGAATGAGGCTGGGGAGGCCAAGATTACATGCCTTGGTCCTTCATTGCTATGACTCTAGCTGCAAAGTGTGCATCAGGATGCTTACGGAGTCATCCCACAGTCTGGGCAGGGGATGACATGGAGCAGAGGTCTGAGGGGCTCTTGCAGGCAGGGGATTAGGAGGTGCCTGCTGAGGAGGCTGCCTGTCCCACACTGAACTCTGCTGCAGCACTGTAAGGCCAGGGCAGACAACAGAAACAGCACTGCAGGTCTTCCCAAAGAGAGCATTTCCCATTCTCACCAGCTCAGCCTGAAGTCTCTGCCCTTCACACTCAGCACTCATGTCCTCTGCCAACTCCCTGGCACCAGGGGGAAAGAAGAAAAGAGGAAGCACTGTGCTGGGACTCAGGCAGGAGTGACGCAGGAGCTGGACAGCCAGCTAACCGGCAGACAGATGCACTGACATGGGCAAGTGTCTGTGTTCTTCCAGCCACACCACTGATGTCAGCCAGACACGAGGAGGTGACCTGAGAAACACATGCAGGAAAATATAAATCAACAAAGTGGATGCTTGAGCTCACAGACGAAATGACGTAAGCACACAAGCTACGTTCATTTGTTTTCTCACCAGTAAATGTAAATAACTCCATCTGTAATTAGAACAGCAAGATTGTGCTCTGGTAGAGACACATTTGTTTATGGAAATGTGACAGTCTCACAGCAGGCTGGAGGTGCACAGACAGGCAATCAGAAACCAGCAGGTCTGGGGCTAGAATACCAGGTTTCCAGATTAAAAATAAAGCAACCCAAACCTTGTTAAACCTCTGGGGCATGGCATTCAGGGCAGTGAGGTACGCTTTGGTTCTCAGACCCAGAGGATGCTGTGGACATGGCCTGTACCTTTCAGACCTGCTCCTCTGGGGTCCCCTTGGTCTCCCAAGTACCACAGGTAAGCCACACTGTGACCCCAGGGACCTGAGCCCAGAGGATGTGCCACCCTGAGCCTCTGCCTGCCAGGGCAGTACAGACCTGCCTGCACTGGGCACTTGGGGACCCTCACACAGCAGCTAGCACCCAAGGCTGAGGGAGTCTTCTCACCCCCTAAAACAGCCACCTAGGTTACCTGCACCTCAATGGCAAAGTCCAGCAGAGCTCTGAGCAAACTGTTTGCGGCCACAAGCAGACCACAGGAAGAACAGTCTGACTGTGGTAAGCAAGTAGGGAATAGCCTCAGGACATATGGGGAGAAAGAGGCTTACAAGTTAGCTCAAAGCCTTTCCCAGAGTACAACAGTTAAGAAATAGGGAAAATATCACTCTTGCTGCAGACACAGCAGTGGGAAAGCTGTCCTGCACCATGCCTCAGACCTGGCACAGAGCATTCAAGCAGCTGAGGGCTGGAGAAGTGCTGACATGCTGGGTGCAGTGAGGAGGAACGTGATCTGCAGGCCAAGGAAAAAGCATCAAGAAGCAAAAGTGCTACCGGTGCATTTCCAACAAGCCTGGGCAAAGCACTGTCAAGCATACAACAGGGATCGGCCCTGTATCAGCAGAAAGGAAGAGAGCCTGCCAAAGCCCTACAACTCTTTGTCTCCTTTCCATCTCCTCCAGTCAATACAAAGCTCCCTGAACACTTCACCTCTATGAATTAGCCAACTAGACACCAGGCCTACAAAGCTTTGATCTGGCAGGCTTGGCTTCATAAAAGCAAAAACTAAGTGCACCCTTGCCCTGGGTCCAAGGTCCTCTGAACTGGCTTTGCACCAGGCCTCAAATATCTATCAAAGGGCATCACACCTTTCTTCAGGGTGTATCAGCTCCCAGGCCTGGTGTTGGCAGGTACCGTCACTGTCACAGCCAGCCCCAACCCCATGCTGCTCAGAGCAGCTTGCACACTACTGACTGCGTATATCCCAGTGCTCAGGAACCCCTGGTCCTGCTCCCAGCACAACTGTAAGCACTGTGAACCACACAAGTAACCCTGAGCTGGGATGGTGCCTGGCAGGGATGGTAGTACACTGTAACAGTGAGGAGCATTTGGATCCATGTGAAACTTAGGTTTGAGTTTCACGAGGGTCAGGAACCTGTCCATTTCACAACTCGGTCCCTTTCAAAATCACCCAGGATCATCACAAAAGCCTTGCCTTTGAACATCAGCAAAACACTTCATGCTGCCTTCACCCACTGGAAACTCTCTATCTTGCCAAGTGATATATGGATTTAGCTCCAAACAGCTAGGTCTTTTTTATGCCTCTTTCTTACACGAACTCCCTCCAACCTGACGGTAGTCCGTTCAAGTCATATGGTGCCCTGAACATAATGTACCATGCCAAGAAGGGCTGTACCACAGCTTGCAACTCAGTATGCCGTGGTTCTTCACATCAGAGCTGGATAATCCGTCCTCAGCCTAAGGGCAATTTGGTCTCTCTGGCTCTGCATTTTGCTCCCACGTTGCAGGTCCCACACTGCTGTCTTCCTGCCTTGATTTTCACATCCCTTTGGACTGGGTGCTCCTGGGCAAGGGGTGTCTGTTCCTGCCTGGCCATCAGGGAAGGGCTGATGATGGCCCCTTCCCCTCCAAAGAGGTTTGGTGGAACAGTGACACCCACACAACACCACGATGCAGTTCTGCTGCCAAGGCAGCTCGACTGCCTCCACCTGGCTACAAGGAACAGCACAGCCATGACATCTGGCATTTCTGCACCATGAAGGACAGGTCCTCAGTCTCACCTTGTTTGCCTACTGAGAAACACTATGGAGTCTCAATGCCACACGGACACCCTCAATGGTGTCTCATAGGGACCTACCTATCCATGTGTCCCACCCTGGCATGTGTCCCAGTCCATGGCAAGGGCCCATCTCATCCTCTGCCACCAAGAGAAAGCCCAACCTATCAAACAGTTCTCCACATCAATCAGCTCTCAGTTTGCGTGGCAGAATCACAGTCACCCTCATTTACAGTAATTTTCGAGTGTTTCATTAGCTACCAAATCAAACACTTAAGTTCCAAATGTATCTACCTGTTACTTTCCCTTCAAGCTCCTGGGCTATAAATCTCAGAAAGACATCAAGTTTGTCTGCCAGCTTGTACTTTATAAAGGAATACCACTTACTGTTTGGCTTCCCTTGTTTCCTGTAGGCATACACTGATAGTGATCCAGTAAACACAATAAACCATTTGAGTGGCAAGACTGACAAGGTGCTGGACCTCCTGCATATGGCAACTAAGTCATATGGTTGGGAGTAAGTCCCAGATAACAGGGCTTTCTCACCTATCACTCAACACCCCAGCAGTAGCAACTTCACCAATTCCCAAGAGACTTTTAGCAAACACAAGGATGGAGACTTCATGACCTCACAATACCAGTAGTTTTCAGCTTCTAGTTTATGGATTCCAGTAGCAGAATGGCTGTTCTTCACAGGTTGCCTTCTTGATTATCTCCTGCATGTCTATTATCATCATTTATACTAATGCGCATATGGCCTGCACTTTCCTTACAACCTATCTGCGAGCCTGCCCCAGGCTAGCTCTCCCATATTTCATTTTTTAAGTGAGAGTGACTATTCATACAGGATCTTTACTGCACAAACACCACTTTGGTTTTCAAGCACTGTTAAGGAGAGCTGTTCAGGTGCATGACATCTGGCTTGGCATAAACACAAACCAATCTCTCTGGTGATTTCATATTTACTCTCAAATTTACCATGTCTCCCCCATTTCCCAAGTGACCAAATGCCATCTTGTCCCTTTTGCACAGGGATATGTTTTTAGCAGGAGCTCTGTATCTCTGGCAGCTCTCATTCATTTTTCCTTTGTTTATCAGTCACCTCACCTCATCCTAAAGCTTCTGATCTTAATCCCCTTGTGTATAGGGGAATATGACAGACTTATCTTTCCTCAGGCCTTGTATCTGTTTCCTGCCAGTCACAGACTGGGTATTCTCATCGACACCCAGCTTTTTCTCTTGAGCAAAACGTGTGTGTCTCTCATAAAACCAGGTTTTTATCTAGTTTCTCAAGGTCACATTGTCTGTTTCCTCCTCCTCACTTCTGCATGACAGAAGTCTTTACCTCCTTGCAGCACAGTAGACAAAGACAGAAGAATTTTGTTCACTGGGCACAATTACAATCACTTGCCTATGAAGTATGATCAGCGCTTCCCACCAAGGAAACTCCTTGGTGATGCACGTCACCAAGCAGTGGCAAGGAGCACCTCTCTGAGGAGTCCAAGTCACCTCTCAGGGCTTCACCGTTGGTTCCTCACCAGAGGCTGGCAGAACATCCTAATGCATCAGCCCGGAGAGCATCCCTATTCCTCCTGCAGCATGAAAGCTGCTTGAGCAGCCAGCAGTTATTGGGGGTAAGCTTCTCTCTTGCCCAGTCCTCCTGCCCTAAGCGCTGACACCACCAAACTCAGCATGCACAGGATTGAGGCATTACCTCTCCTGGACGGTACTTCAGAAGAGCTTCATGCCCCCTTCTGTTGGGTTTGCATGGCCAAACTTCGGTAAGAAGGGGGGTGGGGGGGCAGGGAAGGGCTGCTACAGGAGTGGCTTCTGTGAGAAGCTGCCTGAAGTTTCCCCCATGTCCGGCAGAGCCAATCCCTGGCAGCTACAAAGCTGGTCAAGGCTAGGCCAATTAGAAATGGTGGTAACTCCTCTGCAGTAAGATATGTAAGAAGAAAGAAAGAAAGAAAAAGTTATTGTGGAGTTGTAATTGCAGCCAGAGAAGAGTGGCGTGAGAACATGTGAGAGGAACAAGTATGCAGGCACCAAGGCCAGTGGAGAAGGAGGGAGAGGAGATGCTCCAGGCACCAGAGCTGGGATTCCTCCGTAGCCTGTGGTGAAGACCATAGTGAAGCAACTGTGCCCTTGCAGTCCATGGAGGACCATGAGGATACAGAGATCCCCTTCCAGTCCACGGAGGTGACCCACGCTGGAGCAGGTGAATGCCTGAGAGGAGGCTGTGAACCTGCAGGAGTCCTGTGGAGAGAGGAACCACGCTGGAGCAGCCTGTCCTTGAAGGACTGCACCCTGTGGAAGAGTGACCCACACTGCAACAGTTTGAGGGGTGCTGCTGCCTGTGGGATGGACTCACACTGCAGCAGTTTGCAAAGAGCTGTTGCTCATGAGATGGACTCATATTGGAGAGGTTCACAGAGAGGCATCTCCTGTGGGAGGAGCCCCAGAGTGGAGCAGGGGAATGACTCCTCTCCCTAAGCAGCAGGAGAAACAACAGGTGATGAACTGACCATAAATCCCCATTCCCCGTCTCCCTGCATTACTGGGACAGGAAGTAGAGCTGGGGGGAAGGTGTTTTTAAGGTTTTATTTTACTTCTCATCATCCTGCTCTGATTTTGTTAGCGAGAAAATCAAGCAATATCTCTAATTTGAGACTGTTTTGCCTGTGATAGTGTTTGATGAGTGCTCTCTCTGAGTCCTTAACTCAGGAACCCTTCGTTATACTCTCTCTCCCCTGTCTAGCAGCAGAAGGGAGTGAGAGAGAGGCTTTGGTGGGTTCCTGGCATCCAGCCAGCATCAACCCACTACACCCTTCTTGAGCAATTGCTCCATAGGGACATGGGAAAATTGAAAAAACGTATCAGTTCAAGAACAGTGGCAAAATGGGTCCATGTGCTTAGAGCAGCATCGCTGGAGATGGTGCTTAGTGGCACATGGAAAAACTCTCCTTCACATCCTGGTGAAGAAGCTTGGCACTAGCAAGGGAGGGCCCATCAGTCTGGCTCTTCTATCCACCAGCAAACACCCAGAATGCAAACAAGGAAGCATAGAGGGAACCCCCTTCCCTCGTGGGCACTGAGGGACAAGCTGCCAGGGTACTGCATGAGATCCCACAGGAGCAGCCTCAGTGTTGCTCCTAAAAAAGGAACACCTACTTCAAATCCTGGCACCCACACCCTTCCCGTAACAGATAAAGGCTGATTCTTTTCCAAGGTCCTTAAGCAGATTGCAGCTTCAAGTGTTTATAATTTGCAGGCTGGGGATTTTCTCACCTTTTCCCACCTTCCTTGAAGCATTCTTAAGGTAGTGCTTGCCTTGCAGAGCTGGTCTAAAAAGGACCTACAGCACAGCCAAACACCAAAGGTCAAGGTAATCACAGCCCTGCTGCAAGCAAAATTGAGCTCCCTTTACAACTTCATGCTGAGCTGTGAAGAGATTTGGCAGCAAGAGCAGAAGGAGGAAAGTCTTCAATTGTTCCTCAACATCAGCAGATATCAGCAAAGGGCTCTCACAGCAAGAGGTCTCGATGTGGCCAGCAAGCCAGGACAGTTATAGGAGACCATCCAGGAACTTGCTTTCTGCATCTGCTGGGGAAATCTCAACAGTCAGAGTTCCAGCAACAGCAGCACAGCCCAACCCATGGCACCAGGGCACTACACACAGGGATGGCATGGCACTCAGTACAGCCAAGTGCAGCAGGGCAACCTTGGCCACAAACTCGTCCAAACTAGGACAACTGTGCCACAGGAAAAACCTTGAGGCCCTACAGCACACGGTTCCCCTTATGCACTCTGTCCCAGCAGCTACTGAACTCCAATAACAGAGACAGATGTTATGAGAGACCAATTCTGAGCTCCTGCTGGGTCCTGAATAAATAACAGAGGTCACAGCAGAGGTAGATGGACATTAAACAGAGCATTGAGACTGTCCTTGCTCCAAAGGCCGAGAGATCTGTTGGACCTCACTTAGCACATGAGGACCCAGAGATGTACCAATTCGTCCTCTAGGTGATCTTTGCTCTGATGCTGCCAGAGAGATCTAATCTGGAGACAGGTGCCCAATAACTTTTACCTGATGGAAAAATGAGGGTTGAACACCTACCTCTTCTTGAGTTTTCAGGGCAGTTCTGCCTGCTTTTGACTGCTGGGGCTGGGGTCTGCAGGCAGGAGTCACTGGCATGTGCCAGGCTGGGGAGGCTGGGCGCTCAGCCAGCCACTAGTACTTGAGAGGTGCTGATTGGGCTCTTCTTTTCAATGGTTTCGCTCCACCCCATTGGGTTTGGCAAGAGGAGCTGGGCCTGGCTTGGGAACACAGAGAACAAAGCGCCAGCCGGGCGCTGGGCACTGAGATCCAGCAGAGACCAAGGAACACTGAAGTGGTACTTCAAGGTAAGCAGCCTGGCTCCCAGACCCACTGAGAGAGGTGTGCCAGATAAAGCGGCTGCTTGGGCTTGGAGGAGGGCACTGAATTTTTGGTAAGATGCGGCAGTGTGAGCCTCATGTCATCCAGGCTCTATCTCAATGTTAGGGCAAACAAAGAAAAAGTACTTTAACTGGATGAAGTGGCTCTGAGTCACTGTTTATCCATGGAGCACAGCTCCACACAAGCAAATAAAGACTATGAGAGTCCACTAAAGACTGCAGTTTAGTAACCTGGGTTCCTCTTACCCGCAGCCCCAGCTCAAGCCAGGGTGCTCACGTCTACTAAAACCATCAAAATCCTAACTTCGTATCAAGGAAATGGCTTGGAGGTCACCTCAAGAAACAATGTGGAGCACACCAAACACTGCACTAAGGGCTGCTGGAGGTAAAGGCAGGAATGGCCCTCCAGCCCAGACAAACCAGCATTACAGAGAAGAACTAAGACCAGACACCTGACAGCCTCCTCAGGTGTGCCAGCCAGGTGGTCACAGCATTTCCTGGGCTCTGCTGGTCCAGGCTGTGGTGCTGAAAGGAAAACAGACGTGGGTGTGTTCCATGGGCTTGAGTTTGGAGACTATCCAGGAGCAGCTAAGCATCATAGCCTGGAGCTGCTGTAAGGCAGCTTGCACACCTGGAGGCAGCTTTCCATGGAAATCACTGCCCTAAAAAGAGTGCAAATCAGTGGTGAACAGCCTGATGGGAGCTGTAGCGGTAGCCCCGAGAGAGACATGCTCAGTAGAGCTGTGCTATTCCCATCCCACCACGTCTGCTGCCCTGCTAAGCCCTTCCGCCTCAATCCCTATTCTGGCCATACTTCCTGAAACCACCTTTCCTTCCTAAAGCCTTTTAATCTCTGTGCTTCCACAGATGACTGCTAATGTCAAAAAAACCAGTGTGCTGGGTCCAGGTGCCCCAAACCTGAGGTGACACTCATCTCTGACCTCGTGTCTCCATCCTTGTGTGAAGTCTTGAAGTTTGATGGTCACTCTGTACAAGCCTAACCCTCTTCTGGACACAGTTACCAGCACACAGCACAACAATGGCAGGATGCACTAAAGCATGCCATACGTTTCTACCAAGAAATCACATTCCTGGCTGTTCGCCTTCTATGGAAGGAGCATCTGGCTGGCTGGACTGATGTGAAGGGCAGCACCACAGAGTGGGGGCAGGAGGGGCCATCACCCAAATAAAAAGGAGCCAGCGGACTCCAAAGAATCAGGGCGCCTAGAGACAAAACCCTTGTTCTTTGCTGGCTCACAAGAGTGAACGTGTTACTCCATACATCATTTCTGAATGGGAACAACACACCACACGTATTGCATGAAAAGAAACCATCCAAAGCGGTGGCTGAGGCATTTTCTTTATAGGCATGAAGTTTTCCTGGCCTTCCCAAACACATCATAGGAGCAGGAAGGAAAAAAAAAAAAACAATCAGTAGACTATGGTGTTCTGAGATAAATTACTAATTAATAACCCAGATGGGATTACCACTTAGTATTTCTCCTAATGCAAATCTTTGGCAACTGTACAGGATAATGCTCATTAAGATATTTCTTTAAGGATCTTCACGCAAAAGAAATGACCCCTGCTCAGGAAAGCTCCCAAGTACATACTTATCTTGAAACACTTTTACTGAAGTCATCATAAGTACATGGCTAAATTAAAGTGTTTACCCAGAAAGGACAGACTTGAGCACTGTGCTCTGCTTCAAGCACCAGATGTTTTCCAAGACCATTCTCTGGACTCTGGCTATTTGCAGCAGTTACCAACCTAGCCCCAGTTGGGTGCCTCAGGGTAGGGGCAGCTAAGATCAAGAAGTTTAATTAGAATTTTTCTTTAATGATGAGAAATAGGTTCCTGCATCACACTTCATAGCAACCACTTAAATAAATGATCCTAGACCAGAAAGCTTTCTTCTCTTCCTGCGGAACTGGTTTTGGCAGGCTTGAAAGGCATACCATTTCGCCTGCTTCTGCTTCCAAATTTCATTACTTTTGTGTCTCACTGATTCTTCAAAAATACTGCTCTCCCTTCTCAGCAAGGGCATTGAAGATCCCTTGCTGACAGAAGACATCTCTTACTTGCCTCCACTTTCCTCGAGCTAAAGTCTGTACACCTGTCATTTTTCCAAGCACACCTTTCCAGTGTGACTGTTTCCACAGCTGATGTCTCTCTGTGTGGTCAGCATCTTTCTAAATGTATTGTGCCTGAACACCCCAAGCATAGATACAGCTAGAGCCAGAGGGAGAGTGATACTGCAGCCTCCTTGCTCTGCAGCACAACTTCTTTACATTCTTAGCCTGAGAGGCCAAAAGGTTCTCTTTCAGCCACATTGTGGCCAAATATATATATATATCCCAGTACACTGTCATCCTACCTTGTCCTCTCACTTCCCATTTCCTTCCGGCACAGCTGCCTCCCATGGTGCCCAAACTGTCCAGAGAAGGAGGGGAAAGTAAGGTTTGTTTTGTTTGGTTTCATTTTTCAAATTAAAAAAAAAAGTTTAAATAAACGCAGTATTTTGATAAGTGCCAGTTGTTAGAAGGTGAACTTCAGTTCTCCCATTTACATCAACAAACATTAAAAAGTCTTAGTTGTGCCATTTTTACGTAGTGGGAAACACCCGAACCTTGTTACCAGACCTGCTATGGATCATCAGCATCAGGGCTTGCCTGGCTCTTGACAGACACAAACACACAGTCAACACAACCTTTGTTACCTCCACTGATGTTACAGGGTATTTTGAAAAGGTCTCCTGCACTAAAGCACTCAAGCTCCCTCAGAGTAATCCCAAGCAGCTGTATGATCTAGAATCTCCTTCACTGTTACTGGGGCAGGCAACCTACAGATACCAAGGGCAGAGACAAACTCCATTAATGCATGATGGTGGAGAGGCTTCCTAAGATTTGTTTTTCAGATTACAGCATGGAAAGACACATGCTACACACTACAGGTGAGGCAGAAGCCTCTTACAGTACATTTTGCTTTTTAACAATGGATGAAGTGTAGCCACACCGCCTCATTTCACATGGCAGTCAGGCTGTAACAGGATGCCTCTCGCCTGGCTCTTCCAACACACCCCAGTCAGCTCTGAGGAGCAAGCCCAGGAAAGCCCTAGGCAGCATTAGATTTAAATGGCTTTAAACACAACCTGGACAATGCAGAGTAAGGCCAGACAACACTGCTTATTTGAGCAGCAGACTGAGCAAAGCCTCCTCCCCCCAAAGTGGAGAGCTTTCAGATTCAGTTTGCACTACGGAATCCACCACCACCCTCCCTAGAGCTCCCAGGGAAGCCTGCTGCTGCTTCCCCCAGTCACCCTCACATTTAATACGGGGGAAGGCTGCGAAGTCAGCTGTCCCCTGCCTAAGATCATCCAGGCATGCCAACTTACAGCTCCTCTTTGAATCACAGCCTCCTGCTGGGGGTACATCACATCTCCTCCCTACACTGATGGGGCTTGGGAACATACATCCCAGGCCAGCTTCCAGAGGGGACAGTGCCCAGCTGCCCCCAGAGCAAACCTGACAGCCACACTTAGTCCTCCAGGGCCTGAAATGGGAAAGCACAGGGATGCAGGAGAGCAGCAAGTCCTTCAGCCTCCTGTCCTGGGTGGCTAGCCCCGCTGCTGCTGCTGCTGCCCCACCTGTTTATGCCCAAGACTTGCTACAATAATCCTGCCACAGCTCTGTAAGTGAGGAAGCTGGAATTTCACAAATGGCACCCTGCCCTCTGCTTATGCCACTCAACCAGCATCCCAGTCAAAGTCTTCAAGAATCCCCACATATGGAAATTGTGTCTCCACTGAGGTTGTGGTGCCAGCCACCAGGCATGGCTGCCAAGGACGGACTGCCAGCTCTGGTGGCAGGGACATGTCCTGTCAGACTCAACACTGGGAGCTCTGGGTTCAACTCTGCCACATGCATCTCTGCTGGACTCCACCTCATGCACTCACTCTGGGTGTGTGTGTGTGACTCATTTACTGCAGCTCAACAGAAATCCACAGCCCCAGCAGTGTTTTAGGGTCAACACTTGCTCTCCAAGTGGCACAGGCACGGGGATGTGTATGTGTGACTCCTTAGCAATCAAAGAGAGATCTCTCGCTTGGTACCTTCTACCCGGCAACCCAGTGGGCACTGCAAAGCATCCCAGGGCAGTTACCTGCTCATCTCAGAGAGTCATACAGATGCTGGCTATACACCTCCTGAGTCAGGGGCCTTCTCAACAGGAGGAAGCCAACAGCTACCAAGCTCCAAGTTTTACTCCACTGCTGCCAGCCAGCAGTACTTTAGTCCCTACATGAAACACCAGCAGACCCTCAGTGCTAAGTGCAGCCACTTGCATCTCACTCCTTCCCCCTGAATCCTATCTGCTTTCAAGTCTCGTCTCTAATACCAATCTACATATCACAGATTCACAGAATCATTAACGTTGGGAAAGACCTCTAAGATCAGTTAAGTCCAACTGTTAACCCAACACTGGTGTGTTCACCATTAAACCATGTACCCAGGTGCCACATCCACATGTTTTTTGATTACTTCCAGGGATCGGGATTCCACCGTATCTCTGGACATCTTGTTCCAATGCCTGACCACTCTTTCAATGAAGAACTTCTTCCTAGTATCTAAGCTAAACTTCCTCTGGTGCAACTTAAAGACATGTCCCTAAGTCCTATCACTTGTTACTTGGGAGAAGACACAGACCCCCATCTGGCTACAACCTCTTTTCAGGTAGGTTCATGCAGCCCCCCTCTTAGCCTCATTTTCTCCAGGTTAAACAGCCCCAGCTCCCTCAGCCACTCTTCATTAGATTTGTGCTCTGGATCCTTCACCAGTTCCACTGCCCTTCTCTGGACATGCTCCAGCAGCTCAACATTCTTGTAGTGAGAAGCCCAGCAGGGCTGGTACGGGTGGGAGGCTCTGGATAGCTTCTCAGGGCCAGGTAAACAAAGCTGGAGCTCAGGAAGCATCCCCTCAGCCATATCCCAGCTGCCCATTGATGAGGGGTCACCAGTGCCCCTGCAAGCCTGAGCTGAACTCACAGTTTCCAGGCCCAAGTCCCACTAAGCCTGTGCTCACCACAGAAATCTCCTCCCAATATAGCATCAGTTGCCTATTTATAACATGATGTTTACTAACACCAAACACACTCCTGTTGGAAGTGGAGGATGAGATGAGTCAAGGGAGCATGAGCAAGGGAACCTTCTTCTGTCATGGGAAGATGAGGGGATCGTGGGAGGGTTATTTAGGGATGGGTGCTGCAGCATTGGCTGATCACCTGCAGCTCCCTCACCAGTGCAAGGAGACTCAAGGGCACACTTATTTTTTCACATCAGACCCTTAAGCTCTGGGAACACTTTCCTGTGAAAGTGAAAGATCCAGCACAAAGGAGTGTGCCAGCATCCCCTTACAGCCTGCTCCAGGCTTAGGAAACACCAAGTGCCAGCAGGTACTGAAGCACCAATTTAACATGAAGGCTCTGAAAACCTCCTGACAGTTCCTGGGACCCTCTTCCAGCAGCTCAATAAAGTACTTCTGGTTGCTACAGTGCTTTGAAAGGGCCTCTTCAGGCAGTGCCCATCTTCAGGGGAACCATGACCCCTTCAGCCAGTGGTCCTCCAGCAGGTGGGTGGGGAAGCAGCCCCCATTGCTCACCCCTTGCCCAACCTCTGCTCTGGATGGTCACTCTGTTACTCCATTTGCTCAGTGCCCCTGGGAAGATTCGCAAGGATATCTGACTGCTGAGGCACTAGTGACACCAGCCTTCAGCTGTGGGCAGAGGTGAGCACCACAAAGTTTGCTATGGGTCTCAGAGTGGGGTAGGGGAAGGAAAGGGATTGCAACCCCAACTCTCCAAGGCACCATCTCACACTTGGAAATACTGTCCAAGAATATGCTCCTGAGCAACAGAAGGCAAGAAATGAGTGCCTTCTAGGACTCCTTGGATTTTGCAGACTTTCTCCAGTGTCAAACTATATCCCATCCTGGGTGGCTGCAAACAGACCCCATGCGATGTTATTGAACTGCACACCCACATCGTGGCAGATCAGATTCTTGAAGCCCCTCCAGGCAAAACAATTGGTGCCAGTCCCTGACTCTTTCTAGAGCCACCACTGCATTTTCCATTTTTCCCCTCCCAGCTGCATCCAGCCATCTCCCAGTGCCAGGCTAATTTTCAGAGCCTCACATTTTCCTCTCTATCTTTGAGAAAGTTATTGCTTTCCTGCCCTCAAACAGCCAACACCTCTTCCACCCTACCAAACTCATAATGGGTCTCCTGGCTCCCTTCCCCAGATTTGTCTCCTATGCCATTGCACTTACCAGCCCCAAATGGGCTGACTAGAATGCATATTTACATTAAGGGGCTGGATCAATTTCTGAGTTTTTAACCTTTTCTAACAGGCAAGGGAGGGTTGGTGCCAGGGGCTTTACCAGAAAGCCTCAGCTGACTTCTCATGCATGTTCAGCCAAGGCTTGGAGCCCAGAGGCATGACTAGAGCATGGGACATTTGTCACACACAGGGTCCAGGAACTGCTGGACAACTGCAGAACAAATTTTGGCTATAAGCAATCCACTCAGCTTACTCTTGTGTACCATCCCTTCAGCATGGCTCAACAGGGGTGCAGGCTTCTGCACTCCATGCACTGCCAGAGGTGAAAGCACCAGCAACTCTGCCCATGCCTACGATGATCCTTTGCTCCCTTCATCCTCCTGGTTCACCCCAGTATCCACTGCTGGGTCCCCACTCTCTGACAGCTTCCCACATGTCCATGTGGCAGCTCTCGGCCATCCTCACCCCTGCCCACCCACTTCTCCCAGCACTGATTCACCCGCCCCCAGCGCTGACTCACTGTCCGCTGCTCCCGACCACGCATCCAGCCTGCCTCTGGCACCCCCACCACACTGAGACACAGGGTGAGGTGCCAACACTCTGCTTTAGAGAGTAACAGTGAAGCAGCATGGATCCACAGGAGAACCTGGCTGTGCTGTGTATCCCATCCTGAACAGCTGCATGACTGCAGGCATGCTGCTGATATGCCCCATGCCTCCGTTCATCAGAATCACATACAGCTCCTCCCAGGGAGATAACAAAGCTAATTTCCAGGCGCTGGAAAGACAAACCACTTTCCAGATGATACATACTAGCAGCACACAAGTATTTGTTGCTGCCTGCACTCTCACCGACAGTCAGCTGAAATCCCTGTTGAGTTACGAGGAGTGAAGGGTACGTCTTGCAGCAATGGACCTCTGCTCCCATTGTTAAGGTCCAGGAAAAAACCAGGGGGCTGTCACTGCCCTGCTGTCCCTTCTGCTGTGGCTTATAAATTTACCCTTTTCCTGGATGAGCAACACCTGTCTTGTAACTAGCCACAGGATTAAAGCCACAGATGTTTTTGGATCGTTTCCCAGCTGCTTGACAGCACAAGTGCAAGAGCAAAAGCTTCACGCTGCCCCTGCCAGCTTGGTCAGCTCCAAGCAGCCAGGGAGATGCTCAGGTGAGCAGCAGTGCACCTTACAAAGTTTTGCCATTGCTAGTTTAATTTTCCATCCAAGGTCAGTGCTTAGGCTCTCCAGTACCAGGTATGCTCCCTCCCCTCCAGGGAAGATGCAGTGGCACCAAGCTGCAAGTTTAACACAAAAAAGTGAGAAAGAAGGGATAAAATATTCCCCATTCACCTTAGTCTGAGTCACGGGACCCCATGCCACCCCCGGCACAGCCTCTCCTGTCTGCAGGCAGTATCCACCTTTGAGTGGAGCGAGGCTGCTCTGCTCAGTGTCCCCAGCTGCTGCTCCCAATCCATGGGCTCTTCATTCTACACCTCATGCAGCTATTAAGTGTCTCCTCCTGCTATCTGCCACCTGTCTCCACTGTCACATTTTCTCCTTTAATTCTTTCCCACCTGGAGAGGTAGGGTTCAAGTTTATGTCAGGGCAAGGCCAGTCCCCAGCCCTGTGAGGGATGTCAACAGGGACAGCACATATGCCTGACCATTTTTCTTTTCCCCTGGCATTTACAGTCACCAGGTTAGGAGAGTGGAAACCACATCTTGACTATTTCCTCTGGTATTTGCTTTGATACCACAGCACGGGAAGGACCAGGAGGTTCCTCCCCCAGCACTGTAGGCAGCAACATGTACCAGCAGGTCTTCCTCCTGAACTTTTTTTTTGCCTCCTCACTTACCAAGAGATGGGACAACTGTTCATCTCCCACCATCCCCAACACATACACTTTAGGAAGTATGAGCAGATTAAAAAACCAAACAAAACCACCCAAGAAACAAAAATCCCAACACCAAACCACTGCTCTCCAGCCACATTTGAGTCTCAAACCCGCCTTGATCCTGAAATCCACCTGGCACAAGACTCCTGCAGGCAAAAAGGGTATGAAAATGTACACCTGTCTAAGTGGGAAGGCAGAGCAGGAATAACAAGGCAGCCAAGCCCTGGCTCTGGGATAGGAGGAGAGGGTGTTGCCCCAGAGCTCTTGGGAGTCTCCAGAGCCAGCTCAGAAAGGAGGAGTTGGTAGAAAGGGCGGGTTTCGCAATCAGAAATGTTTGAGTCAAAGGATGCTCTGAAATGTTGGAGTGGGCTTCGAGGCAATTAGAGGATGATCAGGAATGACTGACAGGATGGAAACAGAGGGAAGAGAGAAGAACAGTGGGAAGAGCAGGTGGGCATCTTTGCCCCAGGCCAGACAGGCTCACCACCCTGCAGTGGTTTTTCAGGACTAGGCTGGGAGTTTCCAGCACACAAATCAACTCAGCCACAACACGCAGCTCTACCTGTACCACTGCTTGGAAGTCTACCTTCACCAAACAGGTTTAAAAATTCCTTTTCCTACTCCAAAAAATGGAGTGCAAACAACATGAGACAGAATTTATGTCCTGCCATTCAAACAGCAAAGCCACCTCTGCCTACAGTGTCCAAAACCTGCTTTGTTCTCTATTTACCAGACAGACACTTCCACTCACTCCCATGTATTCTGGAAAGAGGCTCAGCAAAACTGCCCACCTCCTCTATTTAGATTGCCCCATCTCTTCTCTTCCCCAGATTTGCAAGCTCCATCTAGAGATTCTATTTATCTTTCACACTCAGCCACCCCCAGAGACATCTGCAAGCACAGCTGTGTCAGACACAGAGGCAAAGACCCAAGCAATCAACATGTCTCCACAGGCACAAGTCTGCTGATGGAGGTGCAGTTATACTGGCAAAACTGCTTCTCAGTGTTTTAAGGTGGTGGAATAAAACCAGACTTTAGAAGCAGGAACATTTTTTGCTAAAATAATGTATTGGCATAGCAATCAAAACAAGCAGTCCTACACATCAAACAGGCCAGAAGCTGCAGGTCTGGAGGAGCCATCTAAGGCACCCCAGAGACATGGCCCAGACCATGCTCAAATACTGCCACCATACCATGGTTTTAAACCTTTGATTTGCCAAGATGCGTCCCTCACTCCATACCCACCAGAGGAAAGCTGAGCTATGGCTCCTACTCCACAAGACTCTCCTGAAGCAACTTTGGCTGTTCCACCCTGTAGCACTCAATTCCCCAAATGAAAACACAAAGGCTTACTGGCATTATTCCCTACAAACCAAAGCTGTGCTCTCATCAAATGGAACAAAGCTTTAAAGAAAACAAAATAAAGAAGCGAAATGATGGGGGTTTTCCCCCCTTTTTGCTTAAAGCACATCAAAGCATTTGCTTTCTCTGACTTGAAACCATAGTCAGGAGCTATCTATTAGCTTTGAAATTCCCCTCCTACCCCAGGCAGTAATAAAACATGAAGACAGAGAGCATGAGATTCCAGGAGCACTATGCAGCAGGGATTTACAAGGGATACATCCTGTCAGGCACACTGGATCATTTTTATTTTTAACAGCATTACAGCATTAGTGGGTGAAAGGGAAATTGTGGATGTAGCAAGATTTTAGTGAGCCATCCGCTGCGGTATCTCACCCAGTCTCCCTTTCGAGGTTTGTTCACTGGACTGAGGAAAATACATCACCTCATGGACTGCAAACAGGCATAATGACCCTAAATAAACCAGTAATTCAAAGTGATAAAGCACTGCATTACAGACTGGCAGGAACCAGAGGCAAGGGTGATCTTTGGTTTCATTCATCATTTTCACCAGTTAGGGTGCCGAGTTTGGAGAGGTGTTAGGTGCTGGCTGCTATGAGGTACCTGTTTGGCAAAGTAGCTGGGGACCACAGGAGATGGGATGCTACAAATCACTCAGAGGCTGATGACAGGATGGGACAAGGAGAGGCAGGGAACAATTCCAGAGGCACATGCACAGAGAGTGGGTATAGGTTTGTCAGGGCATCACCCTACATAAGCTGGGGCCAGGTGAGTGCTTTGTTTTACTGGAGCTGTCTCCTCATAAGGTAGAGGAATCTCAACAAAAGGCCTTAGATACTAAGGAGCAACAAGCAAGGGGAACAAGAAATCCAGAGAACAGAGGTGCACTGAAAAAGTTACAGGCAAAGACCTCCATATGTACAAGAGGAGAAGGCAGAGATGGCTGCATGGCTCTGAAGGTAGCCGTAGTCCCAGTATTTCACCACAGGCTTTTTTGCCACTCTTCATAGCCTGGCATTTCTACTCTACCAAGCTAATGATACACAGTCGTAAGATATGTTATGCTTACGGAGGATAACCAAGTCTCACCTTCATCTTTTCCTTGATTAGATAAGTAGATTGATCTCCTTATGTTTCTGGCCATGTATCTCTTCAGGCCTCAGACTAAACTACCTTTTCTGCATTCTCTTCAATTTTTCAGCAGCCTTTTCTGAGCACCGACACTGGATTTAGACAGCGTATTTTAGTAACAATCTCCCCAGCATCATCTACAGCAGTAGAGTCTCATTCTTAGGGCTACTCATTGCTGCCTTTCCAGGTGTAAAATGTTTTATACAACTGCCAGGCTTGAAGGGGCCTTAACATGCCATCTGTCAAAATTCTTTACTTGAGGCACAGCCGGTTGCAAGTCATCCAGATCAACAGACTTTTAGCTAATTTCTTCCAAAACTAACATACACACCCCAACCCCGCCAAAAGCCCTTCAAGATAGCCTCCATTTCTCTTCACCATCCCAACTGATATTACAGGGAACCATAAAGTCTGAACTCCCTAATTACAGATGAAGCGACTTCCTGCCCCATCTTCATCACGACAGTCTTCTAAAAAAGTACATTGCTGTACATTCTTAAAGATCATGAAATTCCCTCTTCCACCTTTTCTTACTCAGGCTACACAGCCCTTCTCACAGTTCTTCTCATCCTTCCTCCCACACCCTATTTCTAAAGACCTTAATTTCTACTGCTTTGCTGGATAGTCTCTTGTCTGCACACATCCTTCTCCAAGAGTTGCATCTACACCTGAGCCTGGCAATACCTCATCTCTGTTCAGGAGAGCACTAATTGCTTCCTGCACCTCAGAGGTGTCATTCCTTACGCAGCCCAGCACAAGGCTTTCTTCGTGTTTTTCAGCTCCCCAGAAGAGCACTAATCCTACCCCCAAACTGCAGCAATACCAACATCTTCCCCTGCCTGCCTAGCTACAGTCTCCTTATCAGATAGAAACCCTTCTGAATACAGCTTTCCCATGAGTTGAGGGTTCACATGGGGCATGCTTCCTATCGCCTACTCCTTCCTCATTTGTTTACAAGGCTTACACCTGGGTCACTGACACAGGCCAACTTAGAATCTATTATATCTATCGCCCCCGCTCAGCTACGAGGCAGGCCATCCTCTAAGGCAGGGGTGTTGACCAACTTGATGCACTACGTTCCAGACAAAAGGATGCTGGTGATTTTTAATCGGCATATTCTCCCGCCTCCCCTAACAGAATAAACACTAACTGTTTATTCTACCTTATTTAGACAGGCTGGATGTAGTCCCATTCTTTTCCCCTGTATTTCAAGGGATCAAATCTCAGAATGTCCCTTCACCAGACATTTTCTCTGGTGGATGCTCACCATGCAAAAGTTGCCTTAGTCTACAAGTACTTTCAGGAAATTTCCTAAGGCTTTGTGCATACGACTACATCTAATTTATCAAAATAGTCTTGTCACCTGTTCTGATTTGTGCTTGGATTTGCTTTTTAAAATTAACTCATCATTCCTGATCTTCTTTTCTAGGTGAAGACAGAGTTCTTACTGTCACATTTTATTTGTTCCCCTTTTCCATGCCTGCAGGAGCTAAGTCCTTCTATCCAACAGCTGCATCAGCTCCTTCTGCCCTAGCTGGGAGTTCACACCAAGTTTCGCATCCACCGCAAACCCAGTTCCTTCCTCCCAGATTTATAATTTTGTGACTAATGCCAACTCAAGCTACCTTTTCTGTGTTGTGAGTAATAGTGAGTCCTTGGGCAGTGACCGCAGCTCAGTGGACACACAACAGTAATTCATTTCCAGGTCTATGCCTCAAGCATGGAGTTAGAGCCCAGGAAAACCAAACCATCCACTTTTGTGTGCAGACATCCTCAAGATGTCAGCTTTACCAGCATCACCTGAGAGCCTCCAAAACTCAATGGCTTCACATAAAGGGAGTGTAGACCACAAGCACAGAGAGATGAAGGATGAATCCCTTTTAAGATCTTCCTTGGGACCCAAAGGCACTAAATTTTTGTCTTAAGAGCACAAGTATCCTGAGGCCATCTTCAGAGACCCCCCCCCCCCCCCAGTCTGGGTCCTTGGGAGGTGCTCGCCCCCCTCCAGCAGAAAACATCAGATGTGATAATTATTTCAAGCAGAAGACAAGGCCTGCTGCCATCCAAGTTTCCTCTAAGTACAAGATCATGCCAAGATTGTCTCTGACTTTGAAGGGACCTGAAACAAAGTCTACTAAAGGCCACTGTTTAACTGGCAAAAGCAGGGCCAGGCCAGTGCACAACTCTCCTACCAAATGCACTCCAGTGCAAAATTGCACTTGTAAGAATAGCACTCTCCCGCGACCCATGTCAGCAACACATCAGGAGACAGGTGGATGATTTAAGGGAGCCCATCAGACCAGTTCTTCCATGCAGGTCAACAGGAGAAAGCACAACACCTCCGCACAGGCAACATCACATGGCAACAGAGCCAGAGGTCACATCACTGGTGGCAGCTAGCTGTCTGCAAGAGTGATGCTTTGCATTAAGCTGGGAACAGAGACCTGCACAACAACCTGAGAGAATATTGCTTGGGATGGGGGTGTCAAAGCAAGCAACTTCTCTACACAAAAAATCACAGGGGTGCAGAGGCAATGAGCACAGCCAAGGAAGGGATATGAGTACCTTTGGGAGCATATAGTCCTTCCAGGGAGTGAGAGGGAACAGACACACAGGAAAGGTCTGCAGCAGCCACTCTTCCAGACAGGCAAAGGCAGGGAGGTTTTTCAGCTTGCTGATCAGCGGTAGCACAGTTGTGGTGGTGCAGAAAAGCAACAGCAGAACACACTGAAAACAGGCAGCATGAATCCTGCCTGTGACTGCTTTCTCCTGTGCTGATGCAATGTGTCACCTTTCTAATACATAGTCCTTTAAGAGATCCAGCCCTTTCTTTAATGCAACAGCACAAACCAGAAACCAACATCAGAACCAACAAACCAGCCAAGAGAAATGGGAATCTTCAAAACCTTGCTTTAAGCCAGACCTGTACTGCCAACAGCCAATTTCTCTGGGGAAAAACAGCATGCATAAAAGAAGACCTCTCTCTTCCCAGCACAATAACCATGTGGGCAGAGGCCATTGGCATCAACAGTTAGACCAAGGCACATCAAGAAGAGGAGACCTTGCTCAGATGTAGTGGGCTATGCCAGCAGGATGCCTATCTTGCCCACATAAACTGCGTAGCCACTCCAAGAATTTGGCGCGACAAGAGCACGGGGATACTGGGAAACTGTTTCCATCCCCCAACCTAGCTTTATGAAGCAGTGAAGGAAGGGAGGTGAAAACAGAAGAGGGAGAATGGCAGGCAAGCAATTTCAACATGCAAGAGCCACGGGTAGAACAGAAACCTTTCCAGGACTGCTTAGCAATCATGTGCAAGGAACACATAGGGAGCATGCAAACATAACCCCGTAAAGGGCAGTGAGCACTGTGCAGAGAAACGTGGAGGAAAGGATTCAGCATCTCTCATAGCAAGCCAGCCTCAGGCTTCCTGCAGCTAATCTGTATTTGGAGCAGAGGGCAGATACCCAGCTTCATGCTGGAAGGACATGAAATGAGAAGGCAGTGCCAACCACAGGCCTGCAGGCTCAGAGAAAAGCCTTTGCTCTACAAGCTTGGCAGTGACTACACGAATGTCACTCTCTCTCTGTTGCAGAATGCGTACATACATCTGCATTTCTTTCTCATCCCTTGATTTTTATTTTCCTCCTTTTAACCAACTTTCTAGGCAATGTATCAGGCCTGCCCCCCAACTCACTACCCTGGACAAGCCAGAATGCTTCTGACAGACGAAGGCTGCAGGCAGAGAAGTGCCTCCTGAGAAGGCTGCGCTCAAGGCAGATCCAGCACACATCAACTTATGGATAGAAGGGTGAGGAGTGCTTCCCAGCAAGAGCCTGAGCTGTACAGGGCACAGGAAAGAGGCTGAGGACTGCAGTTTCAGGCAGCAGGCACTCCTACAGTGAACAGAGAGCTACCTTCAGACAGGCCAGCTGCCCCACAGTATGGTCCTCTGGAGCTAGAGCATCAGGACCAGCAACACACATGCTGAGATCAAAGTGGCAGAGGGACAAAGGGACTCCCACCTCTGTCCCTTTCCGGAAACCTGCATTTCAGTTTCCAGCTCATCCTGCAAGCAAGCTCGAAGCTCCCCAGGTTCATTTCCAGAGCCAGAAGGAAGAAGAGACAGCTGTGTTGAGATCAGACATAGCCAAACCTCCCTCTGACTCATTCAGTATCTCAGAGGCCATGGCCCATTCAAGGCTCTTCCATTCCCTGACCCCCCTCCCCAACACCTTGTAGAGCCAGTTCAGGCAGTAGGAAATCTGCCCCTTTGCTTTGGGGCTCCAAGCAGGGCCTCTGCCTCCTTGTGTGAGAGGCAGCATGGAGAACAGGCAGTGGGCTGGCACACTGGCCATTTTCTGCAGGAGCTGCTGGATTGGGCAGGGGGAGACATCTGCACGGCTCGACACTGTGGGCTACCCAGCAAGCTCTCGGTGGCAAGAGGAGGCAAGGAAGGAGCAGCCTGAGAGACTGTCACCAAGAACTGCTTGGTTCCCACTCTCTGGAAAGCAGCTGCTAGATTAAAAAAGCCTTTATAGTCCCGTCATTCAAGGACATGGAGACAAACTCCATTTTCCAAACATTCCCATCATCTTGTCTCGTCTGTGCACCACGAAAAGCCCCGGGGAAGATCCGGCCCCAGCCTCCAGCAAGCCTTATCATCCTTGCCCATCCCTACCCACGGCAGAGCTCTCAGATGCTTTGATATGCAAATCAGCCACAGGATCCATAACCAGCGCTGTCTGCAATTAACAGTGCACTCGGAGTATCCTACACCCAGTGCCTCCTCCCTCCCCAAGCATCACACGGCTGCGCAGGCTTCACGTCAGACGACACAGGTCCCAACTGTCTTTCGTGGGAGCAGGAGGTGCTGCCTGCAGTCCTTGGATCTTCAGCATACAGCCTCACCCTGGCCACCAGGAAGGAGATGGGGCGCTTACAGAAAGGATGCAGGCTGCGGTTGAACCTCGGTGTGGATGGGAGGGGTGGCAGAGGAGCTGCCGGCAGAATGCTGCGGGGCTCCCAGTGACCGGAGGCTCACGCAAAGTGTAATTAGCAACAGACAAAAAACAGGGCCTGGGCACTGCCAGCTCTCAGGTTTTTATTGCAATCCTCAGGCTACCCGGGATTTTCTGGAAGTTCTAGTTCCCAGAATGAAGAGATTTCACAAAGATTTTTTTTCCCATATAAACAATATAAAAAACCCTCCAAGCAAGTTCCTAGCCCATTTTATTACTGCAGAAAGCTGAAAAATATAACCAAGGATGTTTTAAGCCCAGAAAGAAAAAAAAAAACCATTAAATCCCCAACCAAACTAGAAGCAAAGCACACTCAGGATTTCTTTTTACTTGGCTCAACTCATGGCTTCAGAACAATTCAGGATAGTTGCACTGTGCTCCGGTCAAAGGGCAAGAAAATGGAGCATTGCAAAGCCTTGTGGCGATGCCTTCTTGACATGAAAACTGACACCCTCAGAAAATACAGTAGCTTCAGTTCCTTCCAAGGTTACCAAAGACAGGAACAGACAAAAATAGAGCAAACTTAGTGCAACAAAACACACTTGTGAGCCAAACCAGAGCTTCTTCCCAACCCCCTCAAAGTAGATGTACTTTAATGTTTATTTTGCTCTTACGGTATCCAGGTGAGGACTGCAAAATGGACTTCTCTCCCCATAAAGATAGCATATTCCTACTATTAAAAGGCTCGAGATGAAAAAAGCCTTCCTCGGTAGATACCAGCTAATTGCAGTCATTAGAAGTAATGCTTTGCTATTTTTGGTTGAATGGAGTCCTCCTGGAGTCAGTTACAAGCTGAGTGGTCAGCTCTGTGCACTCTCAGAAGCATTAAGAGAATTAAAAGCTATTAGGGACTGTACAGAGCAATTGTTTGGAGGGGAGGGGTACTGGTCCCTGCCATGCACTTGCAAAGGCTCTGTCCCACATTCAGGTGGGGCATTGGCAGCACCACCCAAAAGGGACCTGACCCATGCAACCCTTAAGTGGCTTTGTGACCACTGCTAATCAGATGCTCCTGCCTCACAGCCCGCGGCCTTCAGTGTGTGCTTACTCCAGAGAATGACACCATGGAGCACGACACTTTCACAGTAACAGACAAATCCAGGAAAGAGGGGACTCCTCGAGGACTATGTACAACTAAATTAGCCACCCTGAGCACACACACTGATAGGCCTTTTGTTTCTAACTTCTACTATCGAGAGGAGCAAGGGAAGGAGGTGCCCAGAACCTCAAATTGCCAAAACACCTGCTCTCCATCCAGCTGAGAGCTACCGAACCTGCTGAGAACACCGGGCTGACTGCAGCCACATTGCAGATTTTTGGCGTGATGCCTCCTCCAGCAGGTAGCTACATAAAGGGTGCACTCTACGGCAGGAGGAAAAAACATGGTTTGCTGATTTGGAGCGGATGGCGACTGAGACAAGAGCAAAAAAGGGATTGCCTGGCTACCTGGCCACGGACACGAGCCATATCCGATAGTCCTTTGTCAAGTATTTCAGGGGAGGAGAAGCAGGGTAATGTCAGAAACCTGCTCGCTACTCCCACCACCCTTGGAACATCCCTCCTGCCTCCCTGCTGCTCTCCATCACAGCGATGCCTGCAGGAGCGGCGGGGGGCGGGCAGGCAAGCAGCTCTCCGAGGGCGAGCACGCACAAAAGCGTCGACCGCAGAAGAGACGGGCGCGCCGCGAGCAGGGGTCCGGCGACCCCCGAGGTGTACAAACCCCGTTACCGAACAGCAGCCGAGGCGAGGGACAGCAAAGGACAGGCGCCCGGAGAACAGAAAAAAGCCCCGGGAGGCCTTGGGACAGCGGACGGTCCAGGCCGCTCTAGGGGCGCCGCGCCGGGCGCGCCCCCCGTCCCGCTCCGCCCCAAGATGGCAGCGGCGCCCCCGGCCCCGGCCGCCCCCACCGCGGGCTCG
>VZRV01009164.1:2558708-2579820 GCA_013398115.1 Falcunculus frontatus
GGGCGGGGTCGCGGCGCCGCGCGTGCGCACGGGGGCTGTGCTGGGCGGTAGGGCGCGCGCGCTCCACGCCGGGGTGCGTGGCGGGGCCTAGGGAGCGACGGGACGGGACGGGACGGGACGGGACGGGACGGGACGGGACGCTGGGAGTGCCGCGCAGCGCAGCGTAGCTCGGTACCACAGCACCCAGCAGGGCCGGTATCCGGCCTTGGCCCGCCGCCGCCGGGCCAGCCTGCTTTCGGCGTTCTGGCTTTTTCCCGGGGCCGGGCCCTCACCCGGCCGTGTGGCCGAGCGGCTCGGGGCGTGGACAGCCCCTTTCAGGCCCCGGGCGCTGGGGCTGTGCTGCTGTCGTGCTCGCTTGTAGGCGCCGGGGCTGGCAGGGCCCTTCCTGCCCCCGGGTCCCCGCCTTGCCGTCCGTCCCTTGGAGGGAGCCTCTTGCAGGTGCCCCTCGTGCTGTGTGCACAGGGCTTGGAACGTGTCAGCCCTGAGCATGATCTTCTGCTGTAGAGGGACGGAGAAACGCTGTCCCCGAAGATGCGCGGGGCGAGTTTGAGTGGCACGCAGCGCGGCAGAGGGTGGTGACATCGCGCGAAAACAGCTGCTGGAGCCTTTGTGTCGCTTGCACACTGTGCTCCCACTGGACTGGAGTCCGTGCCTCCGCAGTGTGGCCTGGGAGAGAGGCAAAACACTCGTCTGAAGTTCCTTCAATGTTCAGAGAGTTTCTTTGCTCAGAATTCATGTGGGGCTGCGCTTCTGGGGCTAGGCTTTTGTGGATATGAGTAGTCACGCAGCAAAGTTAGACCGAAATTCCTGTGTCCTGACAGGTGTGGCATTTATTCACGTGTGTCATGGGGACTCGGGAAGTGTGGGCGCTAGTCTGTGCTTTCCTGGTTGTTCTCCAGAAAGCTCTTTTGGAGGTCCAGTGAGTAAGGGGAGGCAATTGGGGGAAAAGACAGTATGACATATTTCTTAAAACCATGAATAATTCAATCTTTGTAGCAAAACCAGGTGGGCAAGCCAGTCTTTTTAACAGCAGGACACAGATGCTTATCTGAGCTCTGTTGGCTTGTCTGGTTCCAGAGTTCTCCAGGCGTGCCTGAGAGGGTCTTCTTTGGAAGGAGAGAGACTGAGTTAAGGGAAGTTTCTGAGGGAGAAGTGAGGCTTATGCCACCAAAGCTGAGGGCACCTCTGTACTGCCTTGTGATGCGAGCATGCCTTTGTCTCCGGGTCATGTTTCTCTTAAGCCTGAATTCCAACAGCATTAGGCATCCTTTTCTGGTACAGCTTTATCAGGAAGGCCTAGAGCCACTATCGTTTTTTGTTCTTTGAACAACTAGCCTAGGTCACTTGTTCCTGATTTTTTTTCATGGTTGAGACACAGCTACACACCTCTTCCTTCTCGTTTGGGGTGTTCTCCTTGCCACAGCTCCCCCCAGCGTGGTTACTGCTGTCTGGGTTGTGATTGCACCTTAGTGGTTGGGGCCTGGCCACCCAGGTTGGGGCTGGGAACCAAATCTGATCTTGTGGCTTTCCACAAGGTCTTAAGACCTCAGTACTTCTAAAACCAGTAAAGAGACATTTGAGAGGTGATAGCAGTGTAAAGTTACGGTACTGTGGGCAGTTCTCTGAATTCACATATAATTCCCAAAAGGCAGAGATGGGGGAAGGACCTTTCTTGGCTTCACCTCAAACCCGAGAGACCCACCAGAACTTCTGAGGCTAATCCAGGGCCTGCTCTACTGCTCATTTCCTTTGACTTCACACAGATAGTTGTCCTCTCTGTAGCTTAATTTTCTGCTGATGCACTGGGAATACCCCTCCCTATTTTAGTACAGTGCTGTGAATATGAATGTATAGGATGATTTTAGGTGTTTGGGTATTAGAACAATAAGTACCATAAGTACTTTAGAGTTGTGACTTCTGGATACTTTAAATGTCAAAAGTGAGTTTTCTTTTAAAGGTATGCAGCTCTTTTATTATCTGTCACTCCTGATCGTAGTCTGGAAGATGAAGTTAGTGTGTTTTGCTTCAAAATTGTTAACAGATGTACCTGTAATGAATTTCTGTTGGTAACTTGGGTCAGTAAATATCCTGTTTAATAGCTAATCCTATTCATAATCAGAGTTAAACCTTAATTCCTCTTTGTGGATCCTGGTCTTTTTGTCTGTCATTAATGTAAAACCAATTATGTCTTGGTAATGAATATCTTACGTTTTTTTAACACACACAGCCCTTAATCACATTGTTTCCTTTATGAGGAGAGCTGTGAATGGATTGAGTCCGGTAGTTCACAGTTGGCTCTTGCAGCTCACTGTGGCAGACAGTCTATAAATAGATCTGCAGTGGCAGAGTAGGGGTTTAGGCATTTGCATTGCGGGTACTGTCTTGGGTTTATTTCCTGTATTTTAATGATGGATGACAGATGCAGCTCAAATCTTTATGGTGCCTGGAGCATATCTGTTTTGATATTTTAAAAGAATAAAGGTGATGTTGGACCCTACTGTTCTACTGTGCAGATCAGGTCACTACTATAAAAGCGAAGAATATTTTTACCTGGTTTCTTTGGCTTTGACAGCAGGCTTTGGGTAGTTGGCCTCAGCATTTGCTTTGCAACATCCATTGGTTTTCCATGGGGCCTGTCTAACAGAAAGAAGAAAAAGGAATAGCTGAATGATTACAGAATTACAGATCTTGGGAATGTAGGGAGCAGGCAAGGTTAGTTCCAAAACTTGTGGTTGAAGGAACGTAATACTGGATTGCTAGGTAGTAGCACTCCTTAAAATTACATTTACTCTAGGATGCAGGCAAGGTAAGAATGGTACTTTGACTGTTGTTTAGGGTATGCACCACTGATAAGAACTTGGTCAGAGCTGTTCCACTGCCTTGTGGAGTGTTCAGATGCAGACCTTTTCAGTGCTCCCATGGCTATTAGTAGTGTAGATTCATGCAGGCCATTCTTGTGAAGCACACCGCTGTTTTTGCCGAAATGACAAGAGATCCTTTTCTTGTCCAAATCTCCTGGTGTTTCTTTGGAGATACAGTCACCACATAAGTCTGGGTTGGCAGTGGAAGAAGTTCCCATCTTGTGTTGTGCCACATTCTGTTGCAGCAGTGTTCGTGTGCCTTCAGGTTGAGCTGGATCAGGACACTGAGCTAGCTGAAAACTGTGACTGATTTACATAAACCAGCATAAGGGAGGTGATGGAAGTGGGTGTTGGGAGGACACAGGGCTTCCTTTCTCGGTACTGTGTGCCCTGATGTTCATTCAAAGTGAATATGTAATCCTGTCCTCCTTATCTGGCAGATATCCTTTCTTTGTATCAGTTTCCTGAGGTAGTCTACTCATGTGTTTGCATGCATGTGATGAAAATACTGTACATGTATTTTTTGTATTTTCCGATTTTATTAGCTGGCATGAAATTTTCCAGAATTTCTCCATTCAAAAGCTGCTCAAGATTGCAGTAAATATAAGTTAGTTCTTAAATGTCAAGGAAAGTATCAGTGAAGGTGATAGCTATAGCACTTGAAAATGGTGCAGTGGGTAAATAATTTCCAGACGTTTATAACTGGTGAAGAGTTTCTTTGTTGTGCAGTGTTGGAATTTGATGTCGGTCTTTTGCACTGAATGGGGTAAGGCTGAAGGGCCCTTGAGAAGAGTGTTTGCAGTAGAAGGTTATTGCATGCTCAAAAGTAATTCAGTGAAGTAGAAATAGGGTCATTTTAGTGAATATTTGATGAACAAATTCCTCGCCCTTTTCTGAATCTTACTTTGAGGTCTTGTGTGAAGTCTATGATAACTTTTAACAGATATGTGGGGAGGGGCAAAGTGTCTCTGACTGATTTTCATGAGATAGAGCCAGTACGAGAAATTAAGGGCTGCTAGGTAGAAACAGTCAGAGATTCCTCTGCATGGTTCTTTATTGCTGCTTTGGTGCAGCTATGAGTGGTCAATGTTATATCAATAGTTGTCTTTGTGTTAGGCCTCTCTTTTTAGGATAGTGTCTGTTTAAATACTGCTCTTGCCTAGCATGAAAAACTTGGAAGTTAATCCTGCTTGAGCAGGAGATTGGACTAGATGACCTCCGCAAGTCCCTTGAAAGATAAATCCTTGGTCAGGAGTGTATTAGTGAGTAAGTACTAAGCATGTGGTGGTGTTTTGCCTGTCCAGGGTATTGTGGAGTGCACTCCTGCCTGCATCAGTTGGGCAGTACTGATGGCAGACTTTTTGGTAATTCCTACAAATTTTCCTGTGCCTGAAGGTTATGGCATTACTCTTGCCATACACTTCTGAGTACTGAAACCTGATGACCTGGGGAGAGCCACCTTTAGAAGCAAACTTGGATCATATGCATTCCCCGTGCCTAAGTGCAGCTTCCTCTGAGCCTTTTTAAGGCCCGCTGGTGTGAGGCAACGTGTGCTGAAAAGGAGAAAAGTGCTGGGGGCACTGGGACCGATGGCTGTCATCAATTTATGGCTGCTCTTCAATTTTGGCACCAGCTCAGAGTGTTCGTGTGGCAGCACCAAGCGCGGCAGAGTGAATGGCTTCTGTACCCTCCGAGGTTTAGTTGTTTAGTAATTAGCAACTCCACAGGGGGGAACTGAGGGCAAGAGAGATGACATCCACAGCCACAGAGGGATCAAATTGGGACTGGGTCTGGTTGAGGAGCACCTGGGGACAGACCCATACTATTGGCTGTTCCTTTCTAGAAAGGAAACTGGCATGTTACAATAGCTGAAGTTGTGATTCACTCTTTGTGAACACACTTCACCCTTGAATGCTGTTCATCATGCCATAGATGCATTCTTCTTTTCCCTCCACCCTGAACCTTCCTGCTAATTGGAAGCATCCCCCCTGTTTACTCAGTTGCTAACAGGATGCTTCATACCAAATAATCAATCATGCAAAATTTCTTAGCTTGTGACACATCTTAATGTGCTGAGGAATAATTCTTAGCTAAGAAGGGGATACTGAGTCATCTGGAAAAATAAACAGTCCTTGGACACCTAATGCTGTTGATGCTTCTGCTGGTAGTTTTGTAACTTCAAACCTTCACTGCTGCCACAGGGTAGAAACAAACAGTGACTTCTCTTAGGAGCGATGAGCGAGTTCAGAGTTAAGGCAGCACTTTAGCACATTTTAGATGTGCCTTAAGCACATCTGGCTATGCTGGTCCTGATGTTGCTGTCCCTTTGACAGCAGGCAGAGCCTGCACCTGTGCCTGCCTTGACATGAGCCCTCAGACCTCTCCTATTGGTCTTACGTAGTGGTGAGGATGAGCAGACGCACCTTCTCCAGCCACCGAGGCTACCATGCCTGGCAGGAAAATAGAGATGGGGGTGACAGTGGCATCTGAACTCACCAAGAAGCGTCCATCAAAAACAACAGAGAGGCCAACTTGCTGCTGCTTGTTTGGGTTTTCTAGAGGGATCCTCAGTGTGATTCTCGAGGAAGTAGGAGCATTATTACCCACCGAGTTTGAATTTCACATGGGGACAGCACACCCACATGCAGAACAGGACACAGACAGATGGTGGGCTTAAAGCAAGTCAACATACTGGAACTTGCTTAGAAATCTGAGCAGCAGCAATGCCAGGTATAGGACCTTGATTGCCAGCAGCACTGTAAATGCCACAGGGCCTTGCTGTCTTTAGGATCACGCAGCTAGGTAAGGAGATGTGGCATAAACACAGCCGTTTTGGAGTCTCATTTCAGAGAGGAGACAGTGCAGGCAAGCCCTTGACTCATTTGATGATCATCTACCTCACAGAAAAATGGCTCTTTTTTTTTTAGTAAATAAATGTAGGCTTTGGTTGTTGCTGTTCTCTTCCAAACCTGCCTCTATGACAGTTTGCCACCAGTGCTTTGCTCAGGTAGCACTGCTCGAAACTGCTGCGTTGCACATGTCCTGTGTTTCTTATCTTGCTCTCAGGTAACACTTGCTCTGTAGAACAACTGCAAACCCTAAAACTTACATACATCCCCAAGTAAGCAAACATAGGAGAAAAAAATAACAAAAGAGGGAGTGAAGACTTAGGCTGGACTTTAGTTGGTTGTAATAAGAGCCAAGGCATTGTCTATGAGAAGACTGGGGGCATTTTTTTCTCCCTAGAGAAGTTAAGTCAGCTTTGTTTTTAAAATAAAAGTAGAAAAAATGGCTTTACAATGTATTACTATAGTTTGGCCCAAAACTCATCAGAACTGTCAGAGACATGAGGTCAATGGATTTTTGGAGTTTGCTTTAGAAAGGAGAGAAGCAGAGCACGTGTTGGTTACACTGCCAAGGTCACAGCAAGCAGTGTCACATGGCAGTAGTTGGAGTCAGGTGGAAAGTCTTAGCTGTACCTGAGCTAGCCTGAAAGAGGACTGGCTCTAGGTCTGTGTTGTTTCCTCCCTTCACTTGGATCTGCTGGCATAACCACCTGGGTCATCGCTCCCTAATGATGTTTGGGAAAGTGATCTGGGTTCAGATAAGCCTTTGTGACTGCGCATGCAAGTTGGTCCCCATCAGTCTGACAGAATGAGGTTAGGGAACCGCCACAGACGTAGGCAGGGAAGAGGGTGTGGTTCTCAGTCACAGGTTACCCTTGTAACCCAGCTCTGCTGCAGTCAGGGTGGTGTACAGTGTACAGCAGCGTTGAGCCAGCACTGTAAAGTTACAGGGAACTCTTTGGGCAGCCTGAACAGGGCAAGATGGGCAGCGGTGTAACTGGTCTCCAACAGGCTGCTTAACACCTTTGTGTGCTGAGAGAGAGCGTGCCTTCACCAACAGAGTTCTGACTTGTTTCTTGTCTGGCAAATCATTTCCTGAAGCTGTGATGCCAGTCTGTGATTATTTGGCTTTTTGCTTGGTTTTGTAGGTAACCTTGGTAGCTTTTACAAGTAACCATGATGGCTTCTACTGGGCACTGCAGCCTCTAAACCAGTTCACATCTGAAATTCTCAAACCGGCTTCTTGTTAAATGATTCACAGTGCATGCAGAAGGGCCTTTTCCTCTGTGTGAAGGAAACTGCAATGCAGTGATACTGAATCCAGCTTTGTAGTATACGTGTCTGAATTAAATTGCCTCCTGAATTCAGGCAGGGGTTGTAGATCTGCTTTGTAGTGTGCTGCAAATGCTGTTACCATTCTGTGTCCTGTGGATTGCAGCATCTAAATAGTTGCTGAGGCCCTGGTATGTGATTCATGTAAAGGAAAGAAAGCAAACCAAATTCTGTCCTCTTTCCAGAGCTAATAATTCTTTTGTTTCTTGTGCAGGATTGGTTACCAAATGGCTCTCTTGAGTAGACAGTTTGGTTTGTCTTTAACCCATCTAAGCAGTGCAGTGATCCTACGACAGTTCAGGTAACTTTCAAATTTTGCTTTTGTTTTCTTCAGAATGTTTCATGATTGAAAGAAATGCTATTAAGTAGATCAAGAATAAGATACAGCATTTGTAATTCAAAAGGATAGTATAATTTAAAACTCACAGTTGTCCATTCATAGGTTGAAAACTGAGCCCAGACACTCTATTTGCAGGTTCCTGGCAGTCTGAACTCTGCATTTTCATATGTGTGTAAGGAGGCTTTTAGGCCTTTGACACGATACATGGGCCTGCAAGCAGAAGTTGAAAGTGTATATGTTTCTCATGCAAGTGCAAAAAAACCAACAGTGAGCCCCTGCTGATGCAGAGCCAATTACAATGCTTAAAATTATTCAAGAGTTTATCATTTATTTAGAATAAAAATAATCTGAAAAATTAAGTTCTCATACTTTAACAGTGTCTATTTTGTTATTTTTCTTTTGTTTCTTGTTCCAGGCTCTAGGCATTTAAAGTTTTTAATTTATGGACTTCATATTTTACAATGCCATGCACAAAGCTTAGAGCTTAATCCCACAGTACACTCGGCCAATATGGGGAATCTCTGTAACTCCTTGAACGGTTAGGGCTTCAGTTTAAAGGATGAGAATAGTCATTCCCAGGACTGTAGTCTAGAGAGGGGATTAAGACAATGCTCAGGGCCAGGTTGTGTGATAGTCCTGGGAGCTGCCTCAAGGAGGTATCCAGGCTTTCTCTGTAAGTGGGCTGCATGAGAGCATTGGCCGGTATACATTTAAAGCGTATACAGGTGACAGCGGGAGGGAGGTGAAGTCCATAGAGGTGAGTAGGACTTCACAAGTCTTATTGAGGAGACCTTTTCTTTGTGGGGTATTGCTCCAAGGCTGTGGCAGAAATGAAGAAAAAAGGGAAAGAAAAAGTTCTCCCGGTGCAGTTATTCTTGTCTAGTGGTTCCTGGGCAGTCACATTTATATCTGTTTGCTACTGCTGTGTTGTACACTTGGTCCCACCAAGGTTTTCCATGCTCCTTCCTGTGACAACGCTTCCTTTTTTTCAGCCTCCTCCCTTCTGCCTTCCCTGTTGTGCAGCCACAGATGGTGGGCAGAGGAGAGAGAGAGTGGTGTACTGCAGTCCCTGCCAGACGATGGGATGGGGTGGGGTGGGAGAGGGTGGCTGCTTGCAGAGATTAGTGACTTCTGAGAGAGAGAGGAAAGCTAAAGTAGGCCTCTACTGTGGGAAACAGATCTTGAAAGGCAGATTGACTCCACCGGCCTTCCTTCACCTCATGTAAAAATACCTGCTTCAACTGATGTCCATCCACACCACATTTGGTGTGCATGCTTATCTTTTAGGTAACTTTGCAAATACAGGCCCTTCCTCTTCAAGAAGGGATGCTGGTCCCTATTTATTTTACATGCTTCTGCTCTGAAAAACAAGATGAATGGTTACGTTGCTTCCATATGCTGTCACTGAGTAGTTCAGCTGGCAGCAGGTTGGCATTCCTGCAGCTCTGGCCAGCATGTTTTTAGTACCTCACTGCAAAGCGGTTTAGCAGCAGAAAGGATCTTCCTGCTTTTCCAATGGTCTGTGTTTGGGTGTCCTTTGAAGACAAGCAACAAATCACTTGCGTTTGAGCTCACTGAATAAAAGAACAATGGTTTCTGTAAGGGAGTGTATTCAGAGTCAGACCTAACAACTTAGTATTGTGCAGTTTATTTATATTGTTTCTTACTCCCAAAAAGCAAACATACAGAAGAGACTGTGTCTTTCTGGATTCCCTCCACGTGGGGAAGGTGGTGATCTCTTAGATTCTAGTTGGGGACAGCTTAGCATAGCCACAGCAGGACCTCAGAGGTCTTACTGAGAGCAGAATAACCTGGGAGACTCACAGACTTCACTGAAAGGAAGGTTGGTCATAAAAGTCCTCAGTGCTGAGGACTATGTGCAAGATTGAAAGAGGCTGACTTGAGTCCTAGCTTCCTGCAGGCTGTTTGAAACAGAAGCGAGGGCATTTTTTTTGTTTGTAGATTGAAGTTAGATCATCTGCAGCTGCTAAAAAGCCCATGAAATGCAAGCCACTCTTCACGCCATCTTTTAGCTGTGTTTTGGAGTAGAAAGGTCGTTTTATATCTGACATTTAGTGAAGAGTGTGCAAAGCCCAAAGTAGCATCTGGCTTTCAAAGAGCACATTGAATGCAGTCAGTGTGTTACCCATATGGTATGTATTTGTTGCCGGCGTCTTCCGAGTGGTTTGTGTAATGACAAGATTCTGTGCTGGGTTTGCCTTTGCTCCACAAGGATTATTGAGGAGTTCTGTCTCTCATTCTCTCCTGTCTTTTGGTAGCATCACTGGAGCATGCCAAGCAATACAGAAACTAACCCGTGTGCGAGTGGTGGACAACAGCGCTTTGGGGAACACGCCGTACCACCGGCCACCAAAATGTATCCACGTGTATAACAAGACTGGAGTTGGCAAAGTCGGAGATAAGATCCTTCTGGCTATCAAAGGAGAAAAGAAGAAGGCTTTAATTGTAGGGCATAAGATGCCTGGCCCCACCATGACGCCTAGATTTGATTCCAACAATGTGGTACTCATAGAAGATAATGGAAATCCAATAGGGACTAGAATAAAAACACCAATACCCTATACACTGCGAAGAAGAGAAGGCGAGTTCTCCAAAGTATTGGCCGTTGCCCGCAACTTTGTATGAGTGCTAAGAGAGGTCTTCAGCAGTCTTTTTATATCCTTTCATATAGTAGCTGTTCCTTGGTCCTTTTACAGAAACTGGTGAAACATGAAAAAGTTGATGTTCATCAAGAATCTCTCCTCTCTTTTATGAATTTCAAGCAACTAATTTATATATTGAAATAGTTTCTTTTTCTCCAAAAGAAGGTTGATTTATTTCACAGAACATCTGCAGTATGTTTGGGAAGTGGTCCTTCACCCTTACTCCTCCTTTGGTGTTAATCTGGTCTGTCATCATTAAAATGAGAACATGAAAATCCTTGTCCTGTATTGCTTATGTTCTCTTTTCCCTATTTCAGCCTTTCCCAGTTCCCCAGAAGCAAGACTCAGTCCCTGGCCAAATGACACTGGGGTCTACAAAATGGATTCACAAGTAATAGCGTAGGAGAGAGATACACAATGAACTGTGGGTGCCTTGGGCACATTCAGTAAAAAAACTAGTTTCTGTCTTTGCCTAGGAGAAGTATTTAGGAGCAATTGGAATCAGGAGGGCATGATGGCCTGCAGCTTAGTGGTGTGTGCTTGAACAGGGCATGCCAGAGGCTGGGAAGCAGAAGTAGGAAGGGGAGCTGAGACGCATCCTCTGCTCTCCACCTGACCAACCTCCGAAAATTGTGTTCTCCAATGCAAGGGCTGGGTTCAGGCTGAAAGATCCACAGAAAGAAGCTTCCTTTTGGACTGCTTCTTGGGACCATTGTCGGACATCATCATTGATGGGCTATTGGTGAGGCTGGCTGTTGTCCAGTTTCCTAAGCTTAGGCACAGCAATGGCAAATGTGCCTAAGCTGCTGTGTTGCTTTCAGGACCAGTTGGGATCCAGGAGCCTTTAAAGAGCTGCTTTTCTATGGAGCTGAGCAGAGAAACTTGGTGCTCATGGGCAGTGAAGGGACATCAGTGCAGAGCCCTGCTAGACATAGCAGTGCTGGGGAAGAGGGTGCAAGGGGTGCAGTCAGCAGGAGTCTGGCCAGCTCCAGGCCCTTTAGCCAATTCCTCATAGGTCTGGTGGCAGTGGTGGCTTGGCTGCTCCTTGCCCTTCTGCCTCCCCTTCCTGTTATGCTGGGAAAGTGCATTACTTTGGCTCTGCATTGCCTCAGTGTGAAGATCTAAAGAATGCAGTGCTGAGCTATTGCACACTCCAGTTACTCCTTGCAGATGGATCTGCCCTATGGTCTCCACTGTGAAATCCACATTGTCCCTGGAAAAAGTGAGCCCTGGATCCCCTCAAACTCCATTACTCCAGGTAACACAAAAGATTATACTATGGGTTTAATTACAGTATTAAACTTTAAGTAATGGTACTGTCCCACTAAGTAAAACTTCCCTGTGAACTCAGTTCTGTGGGAAAGCAGAATCACTCGCTGCTGGCAGCATGTGCCTTGTTTGCTGTTGTCCACAGGCCAGGGAAAGTTGGGTCTGCTGCTCCGAGTCCTCTGAGCCCCATGGGCATTGCCTTTAAGCCCTGGGCCTGTCTCCTCCATAGGTGTCTGCCCAATGGCACAGCAGCAGCGCAGATGCTTGCCTGTCTGAAGTCAGTGTTTCCAGTCTGAGTGCAGTCAACTTCCAGGAGGAACTATGTGTGCTCGGAGATGTTTATACCATTTTGCTAAGTGGGACAGTGAGCAAACTCTGCGTGGCAGTCACAGCGATAAGTGTGACTGGCCTCCCTCCCTTGGGTGGGGTTTGCTTCTGTGTCACAAGGGCATGGCACAGTCCGACGTCTCAGACATTGTCCATTGCCTTTTTTTTCCTGGTTAAATTTGTTTCTGGATCATATTTTGTGTAGAAAAAAGGTATATGCTTTTATGCATTTTTAGTGGAAGTGTTTATGCCACTCAATAAATCTGTGGTCTTGCTTTAGAAAACGTGCGACCTTTGAAACTCCTCCAACCCTGATAAACACATAAACAAATACTTCTATAATTTTTAAATAAATCATAAGCCAGTTGACAAGTCTGACCTGGCCTTCCTCAATGTAAATCCTTTTGAGAACAGAAGAGGAAGATGGCTTCCACCAACACAGTGCTGGAAAATAGAATTTTAAATGGCATTTGTATGGGGTGTTTTGTTTCTGTGCACAGGCTGTGGGTAGAGTCAAAGCAGGGTTCATCCCAAGCTGAATACCTCAGTCCTGCCTAGCCTGGTTTATAACTTGTCTGAAGGGACACTTTACAGTGAGATTTTTGCTTGGCAACAACTCCAGCCTCAAAGCATCAACCAGCAGGACCTGGGCGCCTGCAAACAATCCTTGTTTTTCTTCTCCTGACCATAGGGGCTATGAATCTCTCATGGGTTGCCCAGACCCTGCTGTTTGGATATTAAACATTTCACAGAATCTTTGCTAATAACTTTCCAGCATTTTGCTGAGGAAGAGGTCATGGGGAGAGGGCACGAGAGGAAGCGGGCAAGACAATGCAGCATACTTAAGATTAAAATGTGAAGTGATGCTTTAGTTCTAAGTAAACTGATATGTGTGGAACTAAATCCTTAATCTCAGAGCTTAATAAGCAGACATGCAGACAGCTAAGCTAAGCATATCCCATAGTGCGTCTCCTGCAGTTTTTACCTGTTGTCCCTGATGAGGAATATAGTCTCAGCAGAAATCCCTGGCCTATGTTGACAGCTCTGTGCTTGGCAAATTCCAGGTGCTGCCTGTAGCGGTATCTCTCCGAGGGGAAAGGGTCAGGCTTGTGGATGAGCCCATAGCCTGCTCGCACCCATCCCACTGATGTGGGCCCTGCCATGGCTGCAGGACAGTCAACCCCTGCTGCTCTGGCTGCAGAGCCTGTGCAGGCAGGGGCAGATGGATGGGGCCTTGCTCAGGCTGATGTGGGTTCTCCAGGCTCTCTGTCTTTTCCTTTGAGCAGGCCCTGCTCAAGGATCCTCATTTCCAGGTCCCCTCTTTTGTTTTGGCACAGGGGATAATACTTGCTTGTTCTCAACTTCCAGGCTGTGCTCTGCTCTGTTCCAGAGCCTTCTGAGCAGCGAGCCTGGTGGTGGTGTCCTGGGAGTAGCTGCTGGGTTCCCTGGGCTCTGGCTTGTGGCATCCTTCTTTGGGATCCACTGAAGCTTAACTCTCTCCAAATAGGAGGCTTTTCCTTTTGCATCCATCCTACTAGGAAAGTAGATGAGATTTCCTCTCTGTGTAGCAGTTCTTCCTGCAGGTCCTTTTCTTGAAGGATGGCTGCAGGCAAGTGGAATGATTCCCTCAGAGGAGGGAAGAAGAACCCAAATCCTTCCTATCTTGGCTGCTGCCAGAAGGTCATTCTCTCCCCTGGTCCCTGTTTATTATTCTGCCATTAACATGATTTTATATCATAAATTAAAAAATTTTCCAGCGTGACACATGCTTAGGGTCTTCTTCCTGTGGTATTCTTGCCTCATTACAAATGTACTCCCCTGGTCAGTTCCATCTGGGTCCTTGGGTTAGTGTATATTCCCGTGCGTTTGGATATAGGATTTGCGTCAGCTAAGCTCCCAGGAGGGTGCCTGTATGTCTGGTGATGGTGGGGACTTTGTGCCCAGACATCCTGCCATGGCAGTTGGGGAAGAGGTGTCTTTTTCTAGGGCATCCTGCGTGGGTAGGGAGAGATGGCCTTTGGGAAGATGCTTGCCAATGAAAGACACGTGACGAGGCTTTCTGGATGAGGGCTGGGGTCTGGAAAAAGACAGGCGAGCACTGGGGATTTACTGGCCTTGAGAAGAGGTGTCCCTGAAAGGAAGCGGGCGAGACAGATTATCGTGGAAGGATGCAGCAGGGAGCTGATGGCTTCCATCTGCTTGGAGACTGAGGCTGGGAGACAGGCGGCCCCGTCTCATGGCCCTGTGCCAGCAGGGTGGATGGACCCCAGAGCTGGGGGAGGCAGCTGGTGACTTTGGGGGCTGGGAGGAGGGGGAGAGAGCCGAAACCTCAGCCGAACTGGGGGTGATGCAGCCGGAGCCTGGACGCCTGGCTCTGCTGGCAGGGCTGAGGGCGGTGAGCTGCACATCCCCGAGCGGGAGGCTAGATGGCAATGTGGGTGTGATGGTGTGCCCGGCAGCCTGCCCCGTGCCCCGCGCTCGGCGGGCCCCTGAGCCTTACTGGCGACACAAAATCTCCCCTGGTCAGCACGTTCCCCAGCCGCCGGCCCGCAGCAGGGCAGCGCAGCGCAGCGCAGCGCAGCTCCGGCCGGCCGCGGGAAGGTTCTGGGGCGACCCAGCCTGAGCTGGTCCCTCGGGGAAACACCCGGCGAGAGCCAGGGAGCTCTGCGTCTGAGCCCTGCCTCCACGGAAGGTTGTCGAATGACCAGGGGCGTCAGGGTCAGCTTTAACTTTTCAGTGAGGGCGTGCTGGGCTAGGAAAATCACTGGGAAGATCGGTCTGCAAAGCAGCATTGTGACTCCAGTGGGGCTGATAGCTGGTTGGGAAGAGGAGGGACAGCAGCGGGATGCTGGCTTATGGGTTGCAGGGGACTGCAAAACAGGAGTCGGGGTGGGCAGCAGGGAGGCACAGCCTGGCTCTCTTGTGAAGCCCTGAGCTGGGCCACTCTCCTGACGCAAAACAACCCCTCAGAACGCATTGTCACTCCTTGCCAGGGTCTTTCATCTAGAGGCAGATGCCAAATCTCCTTCCCTGAGGGAAAGGCATGCCAAGCCTCAGGTTTGCAGGCTGAGCAGCATTTTCCACCCAGCTGCACACAGAAGCAGTGGCAGGACCCTGCTGAGCCCTTCTGATGAGACGAGTGAGGGCTGTCATTTTTTTAAGTGTCTGCATCTCATCTGAACGTGGCTGTGCTGTTTAGGGTTGACATGACCCAGGAAGAGCAAAGAGGACAGGGAAACAGCTGGACACTTGTTTATATCCTGCAGCTACTGTTCAAGATAGACAAGGGAAGGGGGAGAGTGTCCATCAGGGAAACTCTGTGGGCTGGACACTTGTACTGGGAAATGCAGAGGGACTAGAGGGGGCAAAGAGTTGGGAATGAGGGAAGGGGATGGGGTTGGCACCGCTGCCAGGGCAGAGCCCCAGGATTGAAGCTTGTGTGGTCGCTGCCCAAAGGGGTCTCCCCTGAGCGCGTTAGCACCAACTACAGCCTTGCCAACTCATTTTCTGAGTAGTTTCTCCTGTTCTACAGCATAAGAAATGGGGTGGTTAATGACACTGAACCTAGTCTGAATGCTGTTGCAGTGGTGGAGCCTCAAGTGAGCATGCCAGGCTGGTCAGCTTATCTCAAAAGCTGTCAGGGATCCAGGATGGAAATTTTCCTAGGCCTGTCGCAAATGCACCCGCTAACAAGAAAATAGAATTGGAAAGCTCAGGAGTGTCTAGCCTAGAGAGAAGAAAGATTAATGAGGGCTCATGACAGAAGGATAAAAAGAAGGATGTGGAGAAAACACATCCGGCACATCCATTCACCCTCTCTGAGAGTGCAGTAGTGACAGCATTCAATTAAACAGGCTGTTGGAGGAAATAAAATGACCTTTTTTTCATTTTTCCTTTCACCCAAAACACAGGTTGCCTCATGAAATTCATTGCTCCAGGGCTTCACTGCTTAACAGAGCTCAAAATGAACCTGGATGCTCATCTCCACGCTGGATACAGTGAGTGTGTTCAGTGTGAATAGTACACACACCCTCCCCAGAAGACTGGGAAGTGATGTGCCTAGTTATTGTGGCATAGACACCAAAGACAGGCTGTCCCCTGGGCCTTGGAAATATGAGCTTGCTTTGCAAATGTCTGAAGGCTGTAAACTCCATGAACTTAATGCAGTTCTTTAAAAATAAACATGCAAGCCCCAAGGTACAACACAGCCTGAGGCAGAGCCTGTGAAGAACATCCAAGGTCTTTTGGTACAAGGCTGTACCCCAGATCCTGCTCGCTCTCTAGCTCAAATGAGTTGCTCTTCATAGCTATGGGTGTGGAGTGTGAGGGGCACTGGTGAGTATTCCCCGGGGCCAAGGTCAGGATGGGGATAAAAATGTCTTACTCTGATGGCCCCCAGTTGTGACTATGGCACCCCAATGTAGTTTCCCATATTAGATACATCTCTTGGGATTAAAGGATTTGTTGCTCTAGCCTGTAAGACTGGATGCTGACCCTGGGTGAGGTAAATCTTCTTCACATTTCTGGGGCAATATGATGCAGTGATTGGAAGTCATGGCGGTCCCTTCTTGGCTCCAAAATGAGTAACATTTTGTGGATTGGGAGAGCAGCAGTCAAGCTTTAGGGGTGGCATGTACTGCTGGGGAGTGTTTCACCCACTGCATTCAGGGGATGGGAAGAGCTCAGGTGTTCCCTGATGTCCTGGTCCTGCCAAGCCTCGTCCTGCTTGCTCAAACAGGTGCCACATGTTGGGATGGGGCAGAGAGGTACAGTGGGGTGAGTGATGCCCAGTCCACTCTGATGGCCCAGTAGCAGCTCCCTGGAGGCACTGACAACAGCAGAACACTCTAGGTTCACCAGGGATGGCAAAAGCTCAACAGATCAGAACGTGTTTTTTACTCTCGCGCTTCAGGCCACCCCTAAGGAAGCCCTGCCTAGGGCCCTCAGGTGCTGTTTTGTCCTGACTTTTCACACTTTGCCCCAAGCACCTACCTGGGATGCACAGAAGGCTTGGGAAGGTGGTACCCATCTCCAGTGCAGGAGGGCCTATTGCTTCTGCAGGATGAGCTTTTGGGGTTTTTGTATTTGTGCTTGACTGGAGCAAAGACAATGGTTGTGTGCTGCCCAGCCACCTGAGCTTTGCTCCTAATAATGTTCACTTTCCTCTTCAAAACAAGGCTTGAGATTCCCTGTGAGTGTCTGGAGAAAGGTAGGAAAGGCTTCAGTTCACTGGAGGCAGAAAACTCTTTGCTTGGAGAAGTAGATAAATTGAGGAGAGGAGGTGGTAGGATGGTAGATGTTTTCTTTGCCCTTGTTTCCTGAGCCTGATGCTTGGCTCTTGGACATTCTTCCAGAGGCTCTAGACAGCTCCAGGAAGCCTCCAATCTGTGTTTCATAATGCTAACATCTGTAAATAGCTGGTTTAACTGGCTTCACAAGTCTGACACTGCTTCAGCTCTGCCTTGTGGAGGAGGAATAGGTTCCCAGGAGGCCTCACCTGCAGTGGGGTGGGCTGAGGACATGGGGACCTCCAGGGCATCAAATCCAGCCCTGCAAAGGCAGTTCCCTCATGAAGGCTTGACAGCTCAGGCAGTGGAACCTGGAGGAGAGGGAAGCCAGGCTGTCCTCCTGCCTGCAGGAGAGGATTTCCAAACACCCATCAGGCTCTGTGGGGTGGGATCCACCCTTCCCCTACTCCCTGCGCTCCCTTCACTGCTGGTGTCTCCACTTTGCCAGCCTGCACTGCTTGCAGGAAAACTTAAGGGCAAAAGACTGCCAATGCAGAGTGGTGGCTGGCAGGTGGTACCTTGTGTGTCTGTGGGAAGTTGAACAAACCTTAAGACTTTTAAGAATGGGAAATGCTGAGTTAATGGGCTGTCCCATGCAAATTTTGGCTCACCTGAGGCTGAGCTAAACTCCCTTCTACAAGCTCCATCTACTCTTTTGTAGGTGGTTGAAGGATGGTGAAGAGCCCTGAGAAATCTTTGGCAGATGGCATCCCAGGGCAGGGAGAGGGACTGTAGAGAGAGGGATTCAAGTTCAGAGCTAAGGGGCTGCATAACCTGGGAGGCATATGCTGCAGTTTTAGGGCAGGTATTCTAGGCTGCTCTGGTGCTGTGCAAAGACTGGGTGCTGCTGAGGTATAAAGGGACTACCACCCTAAGGGACTCCTGAGTTGGTGCACAAGCTCTGTGTTTCCTGCACTTCAGCAGCCAGACTTTTATTGACTGAGGGGACAACAGATCCCACATGAATTCTGCTTTTTCCTACATGGACAAAGGTGGGGTGGATAGGAGCTGTTAATCATGTCTAGGGATTATAGTTACTTAGTTTATGGTAGGGATGCTACTGTGACCCTTTAAATGATGTTATACAGAACTAGACCAACAATTTGTGTGGTCCTTGGGGAATGTCTGAAGTACAGGCATGCTAAGAGAGGTGCAGATCAAATCCAGGCTGCATTTATGGCTCCAAAATCTGCCGCTTTGTTATGGGGTGGTCAGTGGACTTTAGCATGCAAGTGAGGCAGGTGTTTGCCTTTCTTTCTCCATCCCTCAGCCCACCTCTTACCCTAGTTGCTGTCTTGTGCCCATCCCATTCAGCAATGAATACACTCAAACCAGGCCCAGGCGCTGGTGGGACAAGCCCATATGATTAACCAGTCCTTCCTGTACATCCCTCTCACCTCTGCTTTTGCCAGGCTGTGCCTCAAGCCCACCCCATTCCTTCCCCCTCCAAATCACCTGTATTTAAGGGACCATTCCATCAATAAGCCAAGTCTGATGGTTCCTATGCCCTCCTCTTGAGATGCACCAGATTTCAAGACAGTCTGAGGAAGGGGTTCCATTGCAGAGCATATACTAAAGCATATACTTTAGCCATGGACTCTGGTCCCAGGGAAGGCAGCAGGAGTGCTGTGCCACAGTTGTGTCCCCACCAGTGTTGCAGACCCGCAGCAAGGCTCCCAGGTCTTAGCTGACTCAGTTTCACACACCTGGCACTGAATGTGATGGGTGGATAGCTTAGCTAGTAGGGCTGACAATCTCCTCAGCCTGGAGGCTGACTTTATTGACCCGGTATCTGTAAGGTCAAGTGCTAACCTGGTGGTGTAATGCAGCAGCACCTCACTGGCAACACAGCCCCCCAGCCCTGCCCAAGTTCTGCCTCTGAGCACTACCCACTGGCCTATCTTTTTAATTAAGGGAATCCAGGTGTTTGAATGGGCTTTGGGCTGACTTTCTACCAAGTCTCAGCCTGGCTTGGGTGCTGGCCTCATAGGTGCTGAGATCTGGTGGGGGGCTGTGGCACCCTGTGGCTCAGCTGCATTGAGACATCAAACCTGAGCCGAAAGCCCCGGTGCCATGCAGAAGGGTTAACAATCTGCTTGCTCCCTCTGTGCTTCAGAGAGCTTTGCTCATTGGAGTATTAAATTCCACAGCTGTAAATAATCTGCAGCAGGAGAGATTATCAAGGCCTTGGGAAGAAGCAGCTTTTATTAATAAGATCAGTTCTCCCTGCGAAGCATCACGTAGTCGCTCTCCACCCTTTCCTTGCTGTCTCACCAGGCATTGCTGACGTCCAGTGGCATAACTCCCCCACCACCATCCTGTGCCACCCATCCTCCTGCCATGCACCCTCTGTCTTGCTATTGCTGATCGGCAAATACGGCTCTTCACAGCAACCAGCAGTGTGGGCTAGAAATGCTCCCCACTTTACCTGAGATGTAATTGGGGTTTGACATGGCTAGGCTGCTGCTAGCCAAGGTAGGAAGGTGGTGGGACACATCCTTGCTGGGACAGGAGTGTGGTGCTTCTCGCCATCACGGCACTTGCATCTGTGCCAGGCTGGAGGCTGCTCCACCTCTGACTTCTCCAGGGGTATGGCTGTGGGCAGATACAGCATGCAGGGCCTGGATGTGGTTTTCCATGGCTCTCCCAGGAGCAGAAAACAGGCCTAGCAGGTGTTTGAATGGAAACACATTCCTGGTGATTTAGAATTGTGTGGTTTGGTGCCTGGGAGCTTTTTCCAGAGCATCCTCTGTGAAGGCAGGAAGATCACAACTGCCCAGGGTGGACTAGGCTCTAGCTAGAAAACCAGCCTAAGAGAGGCTTTTTCAGAAGGACACCAGTGCTTGGCCCTCTTTCAAGCCTCCCAGTCCCAGGGGATTCCTCACTTCTGTGTGAGGAAGAATCCCCTTGCCTAATTCTCCCTCAAACCCTACTCCCCCTCACAAGTAATTTCCGGTCCTAGCACATTCCCGGCAGTGATGGATCCCGTCTGCCACCAGAGCTGAGCACACGGCAGGGACACCAGGCCTTGTGGTGATTCCCACCTACAGGAGGTGGCTGTGGTTGTGGTGGCTCCCCACTACGCTGCACTAATCCACTTGGTGCAGGGCCCTGCTGAGCTTTTAGCTTCCTTGTCTGGCAGAGCTAGAGACTCAACATGAGGCCCCTATACCTCTAAACAACCGTAAGCAGTGCACAGACATCCTCCTTCTCTGCTGGGAAAGGGATTGGTATTCGGGGAGCAGCAAATGCTCTGAGTCTAGGGGAGGGATTACCCCAGTTTGCACCAGGCTTTCAGCACGCTGTTAAGCACCGCCAAGAGCACCAGCCCCACAGTAAGGCCTCTGAGAAGTGAGTACCAGCTCACTCTGGCACTTCCCACTTTCTTGGCAAAGCTGCTGCGTTCAGAGCTAACCCTGACGAGGCACATCTTCCCCCCCACATCACTCACCCAGCTCACTTCTCCCCCCCATAGCCCCAAAGAAGTCTGTACCCCGCTGACCAAAGCATCACTTTTAATTAAAATGGTTCCCCTGCGATGAATCATCTGAACGTCTCCGGTTATTCCCGCTGAGCTCCGGCCAGAGGGGTGTGCGGGGGCAGAGTATCAGGTCAAAATCTCTCGGAACTGCAGCCAGAGAAAGTCAGAGCAGAGAAAGCAGCTGATGGCCTCGCTGCCCCGCTGCCAATGGGCTCTCAGCAAGGGGGAGCTCTGCCCCAAGAAGGCCTGGGAATGAGACACGGCCTTTCTCCCTGAAGAGGCAGGGAGGAACTGTGGATGCCCAGGGGAGGCCGGAAATGAATGCTGTGAGCAGGGATCACCGGCTCCCTGGGCATGGCTGATGTTCCTGCAGGAGAATCAAGCTGGCAGACACGCTCCATGCTTGGTGGGGTTTGGAGGACTCTCTCCAAGGCCCTGAGAGGAGTAAGGGTGGGACATCCACTGGACTTTATAAAATGGAGACGGGAGGCAGGTTAGTAAGAGTATACAAAGGATTCCCCCCTAAATGGAGACAAGCTTTTCTATCAAGGTTGCAGGGCTTCATTTGGGTTACCTAGGAGATCATCTGGAGCAAGGGCTGCCCGCTCAAAGGTGGCTTAGCTCTCAAGAATAACACCTTCATCTCCCTCTGCCCCCAGTGTACTGGAAGCTTTTCCAGGGATGAGAAAAGGGGGGGGGGGGGGG
>VZRV01009164.1:2583171-2598532 GCA_013398115.1 Falcunculus frontatus
CGCCCGCGGGCATCGCCGTTAAGGTGTCCTCAAGGAGATGCGTCCGGCACCGCCGCCAAGGTGTCCTGAAGGAGATGGGTCCCGCACCGCCACCCCTCGCCTGGCACCGCCGCCAAGGTGTCCTCAAGGAGATGAGTCCGGCACCGCCGCCCCCGCCCGGCGCCCCGCCATCCCCGAGCCGAGCCCACCGCGGGGCGAGCGGGACCCCACAGGTTTTACGCCGGGCTGCCACCGTGACTTCGGGCCCCAGCGTGGCCCAGTGCTGCTCTCCACGAGCCCCTCGGTGCCCTATTGGCAGTCCTAGGGTGGGGGTGCTGGGAGCAGGCTGGGCTTTGGGGGCATAGCCGCATCGTGCTGTCAACAAACTCCCTTCTTCCTGCTGCCCGTTTCCATGGCCGGCCTCGCAGGGCAGTGCCGGGGCATCCTCTTCCTCTGCAGCTTCTTTGTGCCCTGGGGCATGTTCACAGCCCCACATCCTGCTTTTCAATGACCCACCACTTGCATCAGAGGTCCCCTTCGGTGGGGAAAGCCAGGAGAAGGAGCTGAGTAACTCCCTGATATTTGTTGACAGGGGCAGGAAGTGAGGTCTGCTTGGTGCTTTGATATAAAGAGAGGAAAAGGCCCTTTTTTTGTTTGTTTCTGGGGCCTCCGAGGATCACCTGGGACTATATGTGTTGGTCGTTTCCAGCTGGATCTGGGATTTCCCACTGTAGGGACCAGGACAATAGCTTTACTGACACAGCTGTGGGACGGGTGACTGAGCGGAAGAATTGACTGCGCACAGCCCCACAGCTTCCCTCTCCCCCCGGGGCCGGTGTGGATCATGCCTGTAGTGCACCACGAAACAGCCCTTGCTGTTCCCAGGAGGTAGTGAGCTGGGGCAATTGCTGCTTTCCTATCCACCCTGCCCATTCCGTCACGTGGGGAATAAAATTTCCTTCAGAGGCAGCTTTGCCTGCCTGCATTGGTGACGTCTCCTTCTGGAGAGCATTGGAGGTGCAGAGCTGCTCAGGGGGAGCTCTGGATGAGACCCTGAGAGAGGCTCTTCTCCAGGAGAGAATGTCTAACATGGCTTTTCTGAATAGCACATTGACCCAGTTCCTGCTGGGGGTACCTACCCCTGTGCCACTCCCATGCCTCTATGGAGGAGCAGAGCTGTCCTGTGGTGTGGGCTAGGGACCCCGCAGAAAGTGCCAGCACAGTGCTTGCAGTGGCTGGGCCCTATTTTTCAGCAGCACCCACATCACTTAGGGGATGGGCAAGGATGGTGCTGCAGCACTGACCCCTTTGGCATGACCAGCTGTGCACCAGGAATGGTGTCGTCAAGATCTGATGGTGCCTTTGGAACTGTGTAGGCACCAATTCAGGCCCACTGGTCCTGCTCTAGCCTGGATGATCCCACCTGCCCGACCTAAATCCCACAGTGGTTTCAGCAGGACATGGCGTTTTTCATCACCCCTTGCCTGAAACAGTTAGGTAGGATTGCTGTGTGCTGGGAGGTGGTTACTCTGAAGGAGTCCGTGCTTCAGCGGCATCCTGGATCCTCTGGATCCCCTTCATCCAGAGGGCAGGCAAGAGGAGAACTCTCCATCCAGTGGAGGGAGGTGCCCCTGGGGCCAGGAGGGGATGCAGGAGGAGGACAGGAGAGCCTGCAGTGACACAGGTGCTTCCACAGTGTGGTGGGCAGGAGGTCCCTGCCTGGTTTTGCACTTTGCAGCACCTCCAAGACACTGGCATCACAGGCCTTGATGGGGCTCAAGCCTAGGGAGGACGAGGGCACACCTTGCCACCCCGTGTTAGCCTGGCTCAAGGAAAGAAGAGCATCTAAACTCCAGATGAAGCATGGAGCAGAGCCCAGCTGCTCGGCTGGGCCCGCAGTTTCTCACCTCCACCCTGTGACCAGCATTAGTTCTCACTGCTTGGCTGCCAGGAACTCAAACGGTGCCTTGCTTGGACAAGCTGTCAATCCAGGGATTTTTGTTTTCATATTAAACCAGCTAAGTATTCAGAATCAGTTCCAGCTACCACCACAGGGAAAGCAACTCCAAGATACATAAATCCTTGCCAAGCCTGCCTGTGCTACCTCTGGGGCAGCAGTGCCACTGCTCTCTGGTGCTGCCGGGAGTGGGTGTGTGGCAGGGCTCTGACCCAGTGTCCGGCCGAGCTCACGGGGAGAGGATCTCTCTGCAAACCTGCCAGCCATTACACAGGGAGCTTGCCCTGACACCACTTTGCTGAGGGGCATCCAAAAGTGTGTCCAGATCTCTGTCCTCAGGAAGCAGTTGGAAAGGAGTGGATAATGCCTGCCTGCAGCCTCAGGTGGAGGAGAGCAGGATGGGGGAGCTGGTGTGCAACCCACCATCCTGTGCTCAGGCTGTGGGTGAGAGAGACCCACTCCACATCCATGCATGGGGCAGGATGAGACCTCACCGTGTAGGACAGCCACACTCAGGCCATTTGCTGCATGCCTGGCACTTTGTCTCACTGGGTTTTCCCCATGTGGTTTGCGGGACCTGGAGCTTGTTGGCCTGCCGGGCACACCACACAGCGTGTCCCTTTTCCAGAGTGAGCTAGTCTGGCTCTCCCAGTCCTGTTTTGGGAAGCAGGGATCAGGGGAGTACGCCCTGCTGGGCACGTAGGCCATCCTTGGGTAATGACTCTGAGTGTTTGGCCGTCTGATGCAATGAACTAATTAGGAATTTGCTGTCACCACAGCTGGACTCACCTGGCTTGTACGCTACAGCCGGGTGATTCTCACTCCGTGTGACAGTCCTCCAGCCTCACTGGGCACCAGGAATAGCAGCGAGGAGATCACATGGCCACTCTGGCTGTCCTCCCCTGCACTATGACAGCCTTCTGGCAGCCATGCGTGCAAGTGTCATGAGGTGGCTTCAGTGGCCGTGGAGGAACGTGCTCCTCCTTACCAGCCCCAGGGACAGGCAGGTGACACGTCTCCTGATGTGCCAGCAGCACACGAGGCTGGGGCGTGGCCCTGGCAGCAGGGAGCGGTGGTCATGGCACCCCTCCACTCTGGGACTCAATGGAGATAGCCAAGGGCACTGAGGTGACCGAATGCCTTTGGAAATTTCTCCCTGGTGCTTTGCAAGGATCCTTGTGCCAGGCAAAGAGCTGAGCAGGGCAGACCTCTGCTCCTTGCAACAGGGAAGCATCCTGCTGCCTGTCCAGGCACGGCACTCTGAGTGTAGTGCCCCTGTAGTGGGTGCCCAGCAGCTGTGAGGTGGGGTAGGTACAGCATACAGGTAACACACAATACAGAGAATCCTTCCATGCTGATGAATAATTTTCATACTGTCCAGGTGCACAGGTTGCATACTGGGCCTTCAGTGCTGATGCTAGCTCAGGGCATGCCAGCATCACTGGGTTTTCCCACAGGGAACCCCTGGAAAGAGCCCACTCCCACCATGTGCCAAGGGCTGGTGTCAGTAAGTGCACATGCTGAGAACCACCGTGGTGACCATGAAGGTGGGGGGTCCTGGGGAAGACATGCTGGGCATAAGCAGAAATCAGCCACAGCTGCTGGAAGAGCCTCGGAGAGGAAAAGTATTCAGCCCACAGAAAATGAATTAATGTTGACGTTCACTGAACATCTTTTTAGGATAAACAATATGGCTCCAAGTTTCTCAGCTGTGGGGAGCCGGTCACCACAGCACTTACTGGATGTCTTTTGGTGTTGCTGTTCATGGCACTGGGCAAGGGACTGAGTGGTGGTGGGGAGAGCTGGCCCCACCCTCGGGAGCCTCCTCCTCCGCACCACACCTTCTCTCCCTGGTTTCTCCTCAGCCAGAGAGCTGAGGCCATGGTGGTTTTCCTTTCCAGAAGTGGATGCTCTGGGTGATGCCCCCTCCCAAAAGGCATTTGCAGCATTTGCAAGGAGGCCATGGTGGGGCATCTGGTGCAAGGACCTGCCAAACTTTCCTGTGGATGCTGGAGATATGGAGGTGACAGGCAGCCATGCTCCGGTTCTGTCCCAGCTCTGCTGGGATGGTGCCACTGGGGTCCCTGCAGTCATCAGGGCATCAACTCTTCCACCAACTTCCAAAAGCAGAGTTTAGGAAAGGCTGTGGCTGGGGACTGCGGGCTACTCTCCTCTGGCACCAACACCTCCTAGCAGCTGTATGTGTGGCTCTGCCAGCTGGGCATGCAAAAATACCTTAGAGGCATGGAATAAAATGTATTTATTTCTTAGAAATCTGTATAAATTGGAACCATCTCCCAACAAGAAGTGCTGAATTTGGTTTCCCAATGTAAAGTGGCAGCTACAATGAAGAAAAAGACAAAAAAAGGCTGGACCACCCACTGTCTGGGGAGAGAGTGCCCTGGGCCCCCGGGGTGTTTGGAGGGGAAACCATCTGGGCCCTGGGGTCTCTGCAGGTGGGACGTTTGCTGCCTGCAAATGCGGGGAAGCCTTCCCGCAATCCTCCACAAACCCAAGAGAGCCACCTTAAGAGCTCTCCCTCCATAGGACCAAACGGGGATCCGCCAGGCGTTTCATATACCATATTCTATAGCCAAGGAAGCCTTAACAAAGAGCTGTACGCTCTCACGTTTCGCTTCAGGCTTCTCCCTGCTGCAGCTGGAGCTGAGTTTTTAAAAATCTTTGTGTCATTATTTCGTTCCTCTTTTGATTCAGCCATCGAGGGACAAGGAGATGCCAAACGAAAAGAATGGGCATTTAAACAGAACTAGATTGAAGAGGCAGTGTGTGTGCTGAACAACAAGTCTTTTTACATTTCATATGATCTTATACATGGGCTCCATTCAGTATATTTCCCCTCTGTTTCATTTGAATGTACAGAATTAGCCATTCACATCCTCTGGAATTACGGCTCTTTAACATTTCCATTCTGAGCTGCCTCCATATTTTGGGGGTTGGGAGTGTTATTAGCTCAGCTGGGGAAGCACAAGCTGAGGTCAGAGTTGGTCTTGCAGGCTGGAAATGAGCTTTTTCTTTTTTTGGAAAGTGCAAGATTTGATGCATGATGACTCTGGTCAGAAAAATATACGAGCATACACAATAATATGTATGTGCTAGAACATGCATGGATCTGGTTTCAGCGGAGGGAGTCCTTTTCACATTAATCCCAGTGAAGTTATTTCTTTAGACAAAAAAGCGAGCCTTGGTTTTCGGATGAGGGGTGAACTCTGTGATCGCCTGAGGTCGCACGCGTGGCCGTGTCCTTGTGTGTGGCTGCTGCCTCATTGTCTTTTTGAAAGACAAATATCAAAACCAAATATTTACTGTGCTATTTACTAAAGCTCCCTGGATACTGATACAAATTTAGAAGAGTTGGCCCAGAAAACTCATTCAAACTGAGCTTAGAGTCACAAGAGGAAAACCATGAGAGATGTGTGCGTGCAGCTAATTTTGCTGAAAAGCTCAGGACCTGGTACTGCTGCCCTGAGCAAGGATGGGACTGTGCAGTGGCATTGGTGCATCCTGCAGCCTACACTGCCTTCCCTGAGAGTCCTGCAGCATTCCTGTGGTGTTACTTAGACATATCATCAGAAGGAAGAAGGCCGGCTTGGGAATGTTTCTCTTGTGAATCTGCCTTTTTTTCTAGCTTTACTTGTCTGCTGGCACACCTAAGCCAGTGTCCTCTTTGTGGGTGTTCTCCCTTTCCTCAGTATCTACATGCAGGAGGGTTTATGGCCAGACAGCTGAGATGTGAAAGTGGGAACAATGTGCAGAGAGGAAAGAGAGGAACCCGCCGTGTCTCTGCTGGCCGCTTTGCGATGCCTGCGTGCTGCAGAGAGGTGCTTCCCTTGGGGGACCTGCAAGGCTGTGGACCGAGTGGTCTGCAAGAACCAACATCCCAGAAGGAAGTCTCTGCCTCCTCTGCCACTCTTTCTTTGCTATATATTTAACTTTTTTCTATCTATGACTTCTGCATCATCATTTCCTCAGGCCATTTCATCTGGTTGTTGTGGAAATGAGGACAAGGTGGCAAACAACAAACCTGGGCCCCCAATAGGGCAAATAAACCCAGCAAGGTCGAGTGTGACTCGGAAGGCAGCAAGGCTCCAATTCTTCTCCTCACCTGGCTTTCTGTCAGGCAAGGTTTAGCTGCTTCTCAAGGGCAGGAGCACAGACCTGAGGGCTGGAACATCGTGCTCTGCAGTGATTGTTGCCAGCTGACTTCACTTTAATACCCAGCATCTGCTAGAGAGGGCTTACCTGAGCCAGGCACAAATCCCAAGTCCCCAGTCGACCACCCCTGAACCAGTCAGACACAACCAGGTTGCAGGCTTTCCTGGAGATCCCTTCAATCACAGCCCCCTGCCTTAATTTAACCTGGTTATTTATACCTTTTCCTGTGTGTGTTTAATTATAGAAAAACCTGGCAATACTGCTGTGCTTAACGGTCTGTTGGCGTTTCCATTATGAGCCCAGACTGGAAGGGATTATATAGCCTGAGTGTTTGAACTGAGCCTCAGACAGAGACTTGGCATAGACTTGCAACCCAAATACAGAGATTTTCAATTGGCTAATGGCAGTTTTGAAAAGGGAACATTTTTCACATGCTTAGGCCCTTCCATTTGCTTAAGCTGCCTTCCTCTGTTTTAAACTCAGCAAGCAAGGAGTCGTAATTCAGCCTCTTACAGCAATGACTCATGTTCGCTGCACAGTGATGCCATAACCAGCCAAGGCAAGGCCTTCTGCCTTAAGAGGAATTACACACAGAGAGTTGACTGGGGAAAGTCAGCTCTTCCACTCACCGGAGTCACACCATCTGTGCATCCTAACTGCAGCTGCCATGGCCAGCATGAGTTGTCTGACCACGTCTCAGGCTCTGCAGTGGAGACATTTAATGTCACCAAGATGTCCTGGACTTCATGAGCAGCCTGTAGCATTTATAGGGCATCAGTTGTTTCATCCCCAAGTAGACGAATGAAAGAGGATAGCTTGATCAAGTCCTAAAAATGCTTTTTCTTCCCATCAGCTCTATGGGGAGCCAGGGGTAATAGGCTCAGGCAGCAGTGTCCACACCAGGGATAGTCTGGTGGGACCAGTCACACTTGCTGGGAATCTAGAGTAGCTCCCATGGTGGGATGTGGTCCATCCATCTATCTCCGCAAGATTTTTTTCTAACAGCATGGAAGGCAGAGCAAGAGCAGGTGAAAAGCTATGTCTTCTTTTAACGCACAGGAGTCTTTGACACAGAAGAACCAAGTGATTTACCCATGGTCTCCCAGTAGGTCAAAGCAAACCTACATCTGGGAGCAAACCTAGACCTGCACTGCACACTGATGCCTCTGCAGTGAGCCTTTCCCCCTTTCTGAATGCATTAAGTAAGCAAGTTGATATAACAAGCAAGAGAATATCGTGTTTTGGGAAGAGTTATAAGTCAAGTTAGCCAGACACCAGCAAAGAAAACTAGCTAGTGAATGAAGAGAAGCTTATAGCAAAGACCATGTGTTCCAAACAGCCTTTCTCTCCAGAAGCTTGCTTTTGACCTTGGTGGAAGATGCTCTGTGCCTGTGTCCAATGGAGAGCTGGTCCATCCATTGCTGTCTCCAATCTCTTGCCTTTTGGAACCTGAGTGGAGCGAGGTGAATACCAAACCCTGTACTCAGCTGGAGGAGGAGCATCAAGCCCCAAAGCCTCTGCATTTGCAGCTCATTCCTAGAGGGATGCTATGCAAGGTGCCTCGGCTGCTGCTCCCCTGGAGGTGGGGCTGCACTTCGTTCCCTGTCTCAGGGGTACCGCAGCTGGGTGAGCTCACCCAGGCTGTGCTAGGCAGTTACACCCCCTGACCTGGGAAGGGCTGGTGGGGACTGGATAGAGGAGACAGCTCTGTTCCCACCAGGGCTGTCACCATGGGAACTTTAGGGACCGAGGCCATTTACGGCTGGTTGTAAACCCTGACTCTGACAGCAAAGCCTTTCTTCGCCTTTTTCTCTGGACTTGGCCCTGGCTGTCTCAGAGAAAGCAGGCTCGAATTCTACCTCCGGCTGGCTCTGCACACACATCCCCTGGCACTGAGCGCTGGCCCACTGCGTGGGAGCTGCTCAAGCTCAGCAAAGTGTCCTGGCTATCTCTCTCAGAGAAAGTGGAACAGACGCCTGAGGTTGCTGAGCATCACAGGTCTGACAGCTCTGCAGACACCTGTGGATATGCAGGGGGAGGGAAATGGTGGGTTAGTGGTGCCATTGCCCCTTGGAGGAGCTCTCAGATCAATTTGTGAGGCAAATGATCTCTGCTAAAGTCTAGCTCCCCTTGGCAGATTCCCAGCTTTGAGGCTGGAAAGGCTCATCTTTCAGCTTGGCCAAAACTGAAAGTGCTGTGGTGAAAAGACGGAGAAACAGCTGGCAGGAGCCAGCCTGTGGAGGAGAAGTTGAGGGCAGAAGGACTTCAGCAGCCAAATCTCATCTGGTCCTTCTTCTGATGCCAAATGCTCCTGTGAAAGCCACTTGGGTTGTGCAGTTCCTGAGGACTACCCCAGTCTGGATGCCTGCCTGGCCTTCCTCTAGAGAGAGAGAAAAGTTAAAACACAGACCTGATATCGATGCTGCTCTGTCTCCTGGGAGCTACAGTCCAGGTAGCTCATGACTCTCTTGTCCTTTTGCAGGCTCAGCACCCTAGTGGGACCAGTGATCCCGCTGTGTGCTATGATGCCCTGCTAACAAAATGTGGTGGCATGACCATGGCGCTGAATGGGAGCCTCCATGGCAGGGGAGTGTCTGGCAGGGCAGCATGTGGGGACCAAGGAAGCAGCCTTGGTTCTTCACAGTGAAGGCCTGGGGGAGGGAGGGCATTTTGCCAGACTGCCTGGCTTTCAGGAGTTCAGGTTTGTGTTAAAAAGTAAAAGCTCCCTGTAGAATATAGAACCTGCTGTTACAGCAGAATAAAAAATTCAATACTCAATACTACGTTATAATTTGGACTCGATGATCCTTGTGGGTCCCTTCTGACTCAGGATATTCTAATACAAAGAGACAGCTCCTAGAGATACTCTCCAGCCACTCCATATAGAAAGCCTTTGAGGGGAGAGCTGCCCACAGATGCTCCCTTTCCCAATGGCCCTCGCATGCCCAAATAACTCTCCACCTCAGTTTTCCCCACAGCTTGAGATCCAGCTCTGCCCATTGGGCCTGCCAGGACCTGTGACCCCATCTGCACAGGAAGACATCTGGCAAAGTGACACGCTTGGAATGACATGGACCACTGCTTTCTCCATTCTTCTGCTTCATGCACGCTGATTCCCGTGGCGGATGAGTCACTGGCTGGCACCTTGGCTGGAAGATGGATGAGCCACCCCCATGCTCTTGACACAGCCTGAATAGAGACTTTCTGCTCTTACCTAGGTATGAGACCAGGAAGAGGAGATGTGCTTCCTAAGAAAAAGTGACTGGATTTGTTCTGGGCTTCCTGTGAGATTCTGGGGAAAAAATGAAAAGGCTTTGCTGCTTTATGAGGGTAAGCACTCCTTTTTTTTTTTTAATGTGCGTTGCTTTTGCGTTCTTTTATTTTTTAAGAAAGTGGTAGGAAAGTTTTCCTCCTTAAGGGAAAAACAAAGCAAAAGCAGAGACTGGTAGTGTTGACTGCTCATCCATGGAGAACAGTGGTCCCACGAAAGGCTAATTTCTGTTTGCACTGGTTCCTAGAGCTAATGAAGTATGACTGTGAAGGGGGCTCCTAATGCTAGTGCAAAGCAAGGCTCACAAGCTTCAAATACTTTCCTGGATGGTCTCCAAACCTTCTGCCCTCCTTTGGGCTACAGCTGAGGTTGGAGACCTCACAGCTGCGAAGACTTCAGTGCAGCTGCTTCCAAGCAAAACCAGAGCCATCACAATGAAAATAAATAAACAAATGGTGCTATTCTGAGCCTCAGACACGTTGGAGGGCTTCATTTGCACCACAGCACCAGGATGTGTCCCTCCCTGTTTGGGAGCAGTGTCCTGATTTACAGTCTATTACTTCCTGATGAATTCCCTCCTCTGTCTTCCGAGAGGGAAGCCTGCACACCTCTAGTAGACTCTTAGCTCACACTTAAAGGGTTCTGTCGGTTTCCACTAGCAGGGCATCATGGTGCAGGACTGATTCACCCCCTACCAGGATGAACACTCACTGTGTATTTCCATGACATGCAGCTACCCCTCCATACCTCGTGTTAAAGAAATCTTTTTGCAGATGCGGTCTTGTCCTGACACTGCCTAAGTCAGCTCTTATGCTCCCTGTGCACCTTTTGGCTGTTACACCTCTGCCTGCAGTGCCCTCCAAGGCAGCTTGGTTTAACTGAGTGCTTGCCTCATTTATTGCCGGTAATACTCAGCAGCTGGCTGCCCCCTCCTCCTGCTCCTCCCCTTGTTTCTTCTGGTTCTTGAGATACCCCAGCTTTCTCCAGGGCTGCAGCATTGCTGGATTCTCTGCGTCATTGCGCTGTGCTCTCGGTTGCATTTCTTCATGCTGAGTCCTCATGGAGGTTCACCTTCCTTTTCCCTCCTAGATTTAGTCCAGTTTCCCTTCAGTCAAATTCCCAACCCAAATCCTCCCTCCTCCCAGCAGTTCCTGTGTTTGTCTCTTGGTCCAGACAGCCCCTTTCCCCACCTGCCTGTGCATGAATTGCTCATTCTGCCTGAGCCAGGATGGGGTGTGTGAGGTGGCAGGAGCTGCCTAGTCTCAGGGATGGACTGGACTTGGCGATTTGGATTTCAGCTTTGCTTATCTAGAAATCCTGCTCAGCCCCTGGCTGGAGCGCATCCTGAAAGGGGAAAAGTTTCAGGGAATTCGGCCGGTAAGCTCTGTAAGACTGCCTTAAGGGAGCACATGTGAAATGGAGTATTTCAAAGACTTGGCTAAGTTTGGCGGCAGCAAAGGGTGCATCTGGACTAAACCAAAGGCCTTCCCTGCTTCTCCTTTTGCCAGACTTCAAGTCTGCATGCCAAAAACATGCAGCTTGAAGAGCTCTTCAAAGAAAAGGTCATCAGATTTCTCTGTAACGAAAGCAAGAGAAACCAAAGCATTTCCCCTTACAATGCTCTTGGAAGTACATGAATCATTTTGGCTGAAATTATATATTTTATAACTATATTTGCTTAGATAGTTCAGCATTAGGCAGCTAACCAGTAAAATGAAGTTCAACCCAAACATTTTAGCATGGCCTAGTTAAAACTAGCTGAATAGCAGTATTTGGCATGGGAAGAGTGACTGCAGGTCCACAGCACTGGGCAGGAGCAGGCTTACCTGCAATGCCTGTCCCTTGTGTCATTGCTTTCATAGAGCCGCTGGAATGGAGATAATGTTTGGTCAGGCTGAGGGAAATTACACTTTGATCCTTTTTTGCCTTCACTTTCTTTCTCCTCCAAGCCAGAATGACAGTGCCCCATCTTTAACCTCTGACTGGTATGCCTTGGTTTGGAGATGGCACTTGGAGTAGACATAATACGATTTCTTAGGCACAATAGAGTTGATCAGCTTATACCAGTGCTTTCCAGCCACCTCAAACTTAGACCTCATGGCAGCTCTGAATGGTGGTGTATCCTGCAACACATCCTGCATCAGCAGGAGGCTGTGTGATCCTTACAGCAGGGCGAGGAGGGGAGGGAAGAGCAGAGCCAGGCATCACAGACCAACATGTGCTGGGAAATGCAGATGTGCAAGAGCAAATGGCTGAAGATGGGGGCTGCCGGGGCAGGCAGGTCTGGACGAGGCTGTACCACTGCTCAGGGCTGTACAGTATCCTCTCCCATATTTCTGCAGCTCGATGAAATGGTGCTTTACCAGCTTCTCTTCTGGTGCTCTGTGGTGTGTCTGTATTCTCTCAAGCTGGGGAGCCAGCATCCCAAACAGAAGTGATGCTACCAAGGACTGGGAGGAACTCGTACTCCAAGGAGACCAGCACTGGGATTTACAGCTGGGCCATAGCAAATGGCATAGGGCTGCACTGCAGCAATGGAGGTGTTGCAGAGGATGGGAGAAGCCTTAAGTCCTTGTTTAGCACCCGCTGCTGAAACACTGTGCACTGAAAGGTGGGTACAGATGCTGCCTCAGCTCAGGGCACTTTTCCCTCCTCTCTCTCCTGCACCACTGCTGTGCCCTGGCACAGGCCACTGCTGTCACAGAGGGCAAGGAAGGCAAGAAGGTGACTCTGCTGTGGTGGTGCTGCGGTGGGTGCAGGCAGGGCTAGGGAGCAGTACTGCCCTTTGCAAAGGTGCTGTGTGTCCTCAGAGGTGCTGGTTTTGCTCTACTGACAGTTTCCCATGAGCATTCTTTTTCCTCTCTGGGAGACTAAATAGCCTCTGAGCAAGGAGAATCTGCAGTCATCCCAGGCCCTGCTGTGCCACCGGGGTGTTTGGGGAGGGGAGAGAATAGCCCAAGAGGTGGAGAGCAGGAACTCATGGTGCAGCCACAATTTTCACAACAGCCTCCTTCCTCTTCACCTCTGCCAAGGGAAGGGCTCTCCATGTCTCCTAGGTGCTCAACGAGGAGCAAACTGCATTTTCCTTTCTGCTCATCTGCTGAGTCTGTGGCATCTCTCTCCCATTTAAGTATTTTTTGCCTCTGGTGATATGGACGCTTTTGACAAATGAAGAAAGGAGGGACATGTCAGGGCCTGGACAAGGAAATAAATATTTAGACTAGGATCCACAGAAGATAACGTGGTGCTTTGCATCTGGCTGCCACCAAGATGTGATGAGCAGCCTCTGAGGTCAGGAGAGTTTGCCCATCCTTTGCTTGGGTGGCTTGTGGGTGCGCAGCACGGCTTCAGCATTGTGGTACCTCCTGCCAGCCTCGGTCATCTACTGGTGTTGCTCAGTTTAAAGCTGATGGAGGCCAGGGATGTGAGTCACCAGCCTCTGCTGGCCTTCTTCCACGTGCTCCATTTGGTGCTGCTTTGTGTGTGTGAGAGCGTGCTCCCCTCTCCCAGCTGTGCGTGCCTGCCTGCCAGCACGCCGCTGATCCCATCTGCAGCTGTGCTGGTTTTCTCCTCTCTTCTAGCTCTGAGAGTCTTGTTCATGGATTAGGGGGAAAGAAGGAGGAGGAAGAAGGGGAGGGAGGGAAAATGAAAAATAAATTAATAAACCAACATGGGGAGAGATGTCTAGTAGAAGGGGGTGTTTTCCCCATGGGCAGCATCATCCCCACTGTGCCTTCACCACCAGCAAGCAGAAGATGTCGCCGCCCTACACCTTCCTGGAAGATGAACTGGGGTCCCTGTTGGAAGTGCTTTGCTGGGGGGCTCCTAGCTCCTATGGGCACCACATTGATTCCCAAGAAAAACCAAGCCACTGTCTCATGGCCTTGCACCCAGTTATTCTGGGGCTGCTTCCAAGCTCTGCATGTGGTGAGGCAGTCACCCATCCTGCAGGCAGATGGACTGGACCTTCCTCAATAGGCACCATCAGCTCTTGACCACGGTGTACATCCTGTAGAGCACAGAGGTGGTGAATACAGAGCTGGACAGCCCCTCCAGCGGGAGCTGGCCGGCAGCTGCAGAGCTAGGACACACAGCCTCATGACGGCCTTCTTCATTGCAGAAGGTGCCCAGGAAGTCTCCAGATGTGACAGTTTGCCAGGGGAACCATGAGACATCCCAGTGGGAAGAGTCCCACATGTCAGGAGGTGTTTGGAGGTAAGTTCTGCTCTTTAAAAAAGGTTGGGGAGGGCCTCGGGGTAGACTGCCCAGGATCCTGATTCCTGTGGTATCCTACAGACAGCATAATTGCCAGAAGGTCTTGTGGGTCAGGAAGTGAACTGAGTGACATTCTTGAGAACTCAAGTGGCATCCTCCTCTCTCCAGTGGGCTGCTGGAGACTTGCGTGTGTCAGTCTGAAGCTGTCCTATGCATATCACAGAAGGCTTTGCCAAATGATCTGTACTCCAGTGCAGACCCACAAAAATCTGCAGTGGGTCTTGGCACCCATTACACGGGGTCTTCTGAGGACGAGCAGGACTGTGGGAAAAGTGATGAACCAGCCAAAATGATATGGGTTGTGCTACACACTGTCTTGCTTGTCTGTGTTTTATGGTTGATGAATTTGAAAAAGACTCCACAGCCATCAAAATACTGTCTTCCACTCCAGAACCTTTCCTGTAGCAGACAGTTTCTAAAATGGGCCATTTGGATTTCCCATTACTTGGCCTTGTTAATCCTGTCTTTTCCCAGGAAACTGCAATGGCCTAAAGGCTGATTGTGCTTTACCTGGCATGGATGCAGATCTGTGGATTATAAGGGTCCCCCACCTGTGCAAACAAGATTAGGCAAGGCCCCAGGGACACAGGTCAAACTGGGACAGAGTAGTGGCTTCCCAGAGAGGGGGCTGGGAGGGCTATAACTTCCTTAGCAGCTGTGATCCTGCAGATATGATGGGGAAGGCACTCAAGGGGTCTGGGCTGGTGTTTAAGCAGCCTGGAGCAGAACCAGGCTGACTTTACAGTTCACAGCTGAGGTGTTTGCTGCAGGCAGCAGAAGGTATTTTCCCAGCCTTTCTGGCGGTCCCCACTCACAGCTGGAGAAACGCTTTGGACGAGAGTCTCCCGATATCAAGCCCATGTGCTCTGTGGGCTGTGGTGGACAGCAGCTTGGACATGAGAGCAGTGAGGCCACAGCAAAGACCTCTTTGCTTTTCACTGAGGTGCCCAGGGCAGGCTTCTTGTGCCCTGGGTCCCCATGCTGAGCCCCTGCCCTCAACCCAACCTTGCTCATCTTGCACACCGTGGACTTTTCCTGGCTTGCACAGCCCAGGTGTGATTGTGGCAGACCTCTGATCAGGGACTTTGCTTCCTGATCCAAGTGCAAGAGGTAATGTGGTGCCACCCCTCAGCCCAAGGCTCTCCCTGCCCCAGTGAGGCTGGCACAAGGAGCGGGCCCCACTCTGGTGCCAGGGGCAGGCAAGGAGGGGTGGCCTTTGCAGCATGTCTAGCTGTGCTGTGGGACAGGGTGAGGAGCATGGACCCTGTGGCACCAGCCCAGAAACAAGTCTGTGGATGAAGAAGGGGTAGCTGTTGTGTGGGTGGTGATGGTGGAAGTGAGGAAGGAGTGGTTGAAGAGAGGGGACCCCCATCCTCTGCAGTGCTCAGCACCTCACAGGATAAGCCCTCAGAATTCCAGGGGGACTTCAGCTGCCCTCAGGTACTGCATCCTCTGCCATCTCCCCGAAAGCAGCAATCTGGGTGTGCCTCAGATAGGGACCTTGGGCAGGAGCATCCTTCCCCCTCTCCTGCCGCAGCAGAAATGGCTGCCAGCCGGGGTGAAGGGTGGGTGCAGCAGCCCCCAGAGGCGGCTGGGCTGGGCAGGAGGCCCAGGGAGGGACAGGACTCAGCAGCAGGCAGCTGCCGTCGCGGGCAGGCAGCACCCTGGTGGGTTCAGAGGCCAGAGGGGCAGTCACGAGAATGGGG
>VZRV01009164.1:2598549-2615712 GCA_013398115.1 Falcunculus frontatus
GGGGGGGGGGGGGGGACGACATTGTAGCCTTTGTCCCACCCACCACACTGTTCAGAGGGACGCAGCGGGGTTGGGAAATTTGTCCTCACCTCCCCTGGCCCCGGTTTTGAGCGGCGGGAAAATGCACACGGTACCACACGGGAAGGGGGAGTCAGAGCTGGCACCCCAGCTCAAGCCGCAAGGCTGGATGCTCGATAAGGAGCCGGCCTCCCGCAGCCCCGGCGCTGGGAGTGTGAGCGGACGCGGGACCCCCGAGCGGAACAGCGCCGGAGCGGGGCGGCCGCACCCCGCCTTGGGCAGCGGGGTCCCCGGGAGCCTCGGCTCGGTGCCCCCGCAGCACGGCCACCGCCGGCACGGCCTCGCCACCTGCAGCTCGCCCGCCACCCCCGTCCCGCGTGGGTGTGGGAGGCACCTTCCTCCCGGCTGCAGCTCCTCCGGCAGCCCCTCCTCCCCACCTGGGAAACAGGCTCCCTTCTCTTCCCGGCCGCTGTGCAGACACCCGGTTCTGCACGTAGCAAATGGAGGCGATTTCCTCCTTAGCGGCACCACATGGAAAGTATTGAGCCGTCTGTGGTTTAGGTTTTTTTTTTTTTTTTTCTCCTCTTCTCTTCTCTTCTCTTCTCTTCTCTTCTCTTCTCTTCTCTTCTCTTCTCTTCTCTTCTCTTCTCTTCTCTTCTCTTCTCTTCTCCTCTTTTTTTTCCTTCCTTCCCTTGCCTGACACGCTCTCCATGTGCTGTTGGTTGCGGTATTAGATCTCCCACTCTCCTCTGATTGCTCATATACATCTGCTCCTGGTCACCCTGCACAGTGCTGAATGTCAGGAAATTACTGAATCCCACAGTGAGCGCAGCTGTGGGCTGACCTGGCAGGGGTAGGGAGAAAGGGAGCTGGGGCAGTGGTAGGGATATTGGGAAGCAGGCAGGGAAGAAGATTTTTGGGAGCCATGGCATGGCTCAGCTCTCTTGTGCTGCTACTCTCCCAGTGGGAAGACCTGTGGTGGTCCCCTTGTGTCTTGCACTCTAGTCTGGTTGGTATCTTTGGGGTTGGTTTGTTCACAGAGGGGACTCAGGGGTACTTATTCTTTAGCTTTTCCAATGGGTTATTATTTCCCAGTGACCAAGGAGGGCGAAACCACCAGAGACCCTGGAGAAGAGCCCTTTGCTCATCTTGCTGAGGACTCGGGGCTGGACGCAAATACACTGTGTTTTGATTGTGTGAGATGCCCATCAGCCAGTGGGACTGGGATGGCCAAGGAAACCTTGTACTGACTGGGAGTGAGTCTCTTTAGATAACCAAAGCTTGTCATAGTCTGCCCTGGCAAGGAAAACAAAATGCTGGGGACCTAGAAAGGAGAGGTGGTGTGGCCCTCGAACTGAGGGTAGCAACCAGCATCAGGGCTTGTACATACTGCATTGAGGATTTCTGCTGTCATCGTTGTCTTGGGACAGAGTCATTGTTCCCACAGACTACAATCCTGTGATTCTGTGACTGGCTGCAGCACCAGGGAAGGGAGAACTGAGGCACCCGCAACACTAACTATGCTGCCCATCAGCACAATTCTGCTGCCTGCCAGTCAAGGCAGGGGGAGGCAGCACAGGGCAGGAATTGTGCAGGACAGCACTGGTGGCAGAGCCCAAGGGCCGTTTGTGTGTGGGATGACTTTTCTCTAGGAAAGGACAGGAGCTGGGCAGGTATAGAACATATATAGACACCTCTGAGCTAGTGGTGCCAATAGTTAGTCACCACAAGGACATGGTCCAGGCTCCATGCTGGGGGTAAATGACTCATATTGAAGTCTGTGGGACCAGAGCTTTGTTGCTCTTGGCACTCAAGCCAGCTGGATTTAATGCTAGATTGGGTTCATCCTTCAGGACTGATAGAGAGTCCTTTGCAGCATGCTATGCCATTTGCAAGGACAGCACATATGCTCTCTGGGACAAACATCCTAAGAGCCCAAGAGCCATCCTCCCACCAGTACCCTGCTGTGTGTTTGGGGGAGATGCCAAAGGAGTCAAGAAATTTGCTGTAAATTCTTACAGGGAATTTTTGCACTGGGCAGCTCACCAGCTTGCTGCAGTCCCTGTGCTTGTCTCCATGCCTTGTACCGCACACCAGCAGGGCTGCCTGCTGTGGCTGTGCTGAGTACACAGACAGATGTCACTGGAGGGCAAGGGACGTGTGGTGGGCAGGGTGTTTTAGAACATGTTCTCAAGTTGAGTACCTGGGCTGCTGCTATGTTTTATTAGCTAGTGTGTCAAGGAGCTCCCCCATTTCTGTTTATCTGAGCTGGGCAGTTGGAGCGAATCCCTTTCCCTAGGAGATGCTGCTGGCTCCTCTTGCAGGAGCCCCTGGTACGTGAGGGTGAGCGCAGTGTTCCGGGAGAAGAGGTGGTGGCCGTTTTCTCCACTTACCTGGCTGATGTTTGTCCTCTACACCATTTCCTTCCTCTAAGTAAGAGCCCACCTGATTAGTGTTTTAATCCCTTACCTGCTGCTGCTCCAAGAGCTCACTGCACACAAGAATTGCTGTGTCTGTGCAGACCTTGCACCATGACATCCCTTGGAGCACACTCCCTGTCCTCCCACAAGCTTCCTTCTCTGAGCTGGTTACAAACTTTCTCTCTTCCTTGGATTATTTTACATCCAAGCCTGGTCTTTTGTCTCCCCAGATTTTAACACTGTCCAAGTTCTCCTTAAGATCCGAGCCCCCTTCTTCTGCAAGCTGCAATCCCAGTGTGGCCAGTGCTTGCAGAAGTTTTTAGGGCATGCAGAGCATGAGGGCTTTCAGAAAGCTGTGGGGCTCTTTAGACATTGGGGACATACTACGTTCTCCTTGTTTTGGTACTGACCTAGCCCCTTGGTGGGGTGAACACAGGGTGCTATCTGCTGAACAAGCTTACAAGCTTATCTGCATCTTCCTTACAAGCCAAAGGGATTCTGCTCTTGAAGCATATGGGAAATCTTTGGGCAGTGGTACAGGGTTTTCTTCGTTGCCAGCTCCTCAGTAACATCCCTGGCTGGATCAGCCTTGGACGGGCTGATCCAAACAACACCAATAGACTCAGCTCTTGGTGGCCAATGGTGGAGGAGGAGACGGTGGGGTGACAGGAGATGCAGCCCATCAGGAGCGAAGGGAGGGCCCAGCCGATGGGGCTGCCTGGGGGAGGAACCCTGCAGTGCGGTAGGACTGGGTTCTCCCACCCCTCACCACCTCCATTTTCCGAGCAGCATAGTCCTGTTAGTTCGGGCAGCTAATTCTGCTGTGAGCTCAGGGATGTACTGAAGTGGGACTAAAGGCTTTGGAAGGAGAAACCTTCCCTCAGTGTGGCCCTGGCAGTCGGAGCAGAGCAAACATGTCCTTGTTTCCACACATCCCTGTGCCTCAGGATGCAACTGCAGGCCTTTCCCAATGCCTGACATGTAATGCCACACCTCGGTCTTTGGGGTCTCTCCTTGCTTTACTCTTCATCTGAGAAGGGCTGATCCAGGTCCTCTCTCCCCCACATCAGCTGCCAAGACCCTACAGCCACACAGGCCCTCCACAAATACCATCCCTCTTCTGGAAGCTGTGCGGCACTGCCCCAGCACCCCAGCATCCCTCAGTTCTGCTGGGCCCCATGAACCAGTGACTTGCATCCCAGATGGTCACCTGTGAGGAGCTGGCACCAGTTAGGAGCAAATCCCACGGGAGCAGGTGAAAGGCACAAGTGGTCTGCTGCCACCCTCCTGTCTGGCTTGCCCCACAGCTCTGCCCTGCCTGCCAGGCTCAGGAGGGAGCAGCCAGGGTGTGGAGATGGAGCACGCTGCCTGGGATTCCTGGGCAAGCCTTAGCCAGAGCCCTGCTCCTGTACACGCAGCCTGGCCCTGAGACAGGAAGTGAGCCTCCTTGAGAGGCAGGGAGGGAGGGTGGTAATAAATGAGCTTGGGTAATTAATTGACACTCCTGATACATGTTTGCTCTCCCAAATGTGTGTGTTGGCATGATCCCCGGCAGGGCTTGTCCTGGCATCCAGCAGACATCCCCCTTTATCTCAGTTACTACATGAAACCTGTTAATTGCATGTATCTCAAGCCCTGAACTCAGGCTGGAGATTTCACATCAAACAGCAGCACTCATAAAGTGGATCTGAGTAGGGCACTGAGCTCGACTCCAATGCTGCAAGGAGGAATGAGACCTCCCAGACTGTGATTTCATCCCAGGCAAACATCCTCCTCACCCAGCTGGAGCAGACCGAGTCTGCAGAAGGTTGTCAAACTCAGGCTATGCAGGGAAGTTTTCCCGCTCTGATGATCTCTCCTAAAGGATGTCCCAGCCCTTCCTGCAGCAGTTGGGAAAAAGTGGCCACCTGAAGCTTGGAAACATGTTATGTCTGCAGTGGTTTGAAATTAGGAGCAAGTAATCTCTGTAAAATCCTTATCTGGAAATCAGGCAGTGAGGCTCATCTCAAAATATATATGCTGCCAAAGCTCTGTGTGTAGCACAGACACGAGGGTGTTACATATGATGTTGCTCTTGCGGGAGCTGGCTGCCCTGCTCCAGGAGTGTCCCAAGGCTTCCTGCCTGTCCTGCACATGCCCTGCAGACAGCTCATTAATTTCCATTCCGCAGCCCAATCTCTTCTTCCTCTGAAACAATTACTTGAAAGTTTCTTTGCAGCCCTCCAGGCGTCCCACCCTCTTGCTGGCTTCCACTTCCATAGCTCTCTCCAGCTTGTCTCCACAGGACTTTGCCACTATCCTCCCTTCAGAGGAGCTTCATAGCTGGGGCCCAGGGTGGGGATATATGGAAAGACCGGGGGGTTTTTTCTTACCTTGTAGACCAGACCTATACCTTCAGACAAAAATGAGAGAAGGCCCTAAAAGGAGCACGGGAGAAAATTTGGGCAGTGCCTTGTTGCCAAGGGAAAACAGGTCTGTTCTTAGAAAGGGCAACATCCTAGAGACCCTCTTGGGGCCGCTTTTGGATGAGGGGCTTCAAAGCAACAAGCCAGGTCAGCAAGCACATCCTTGCTTCTCTTCTGGAGTGATCATCTCATGGGGACATAGGTAATAATAAAAGGCTTTTTTTGCCTTTGGTATCCTGCACCACTGGGCCGTACCTTGTGTCTGGAGTGCAGGAGCTGATTTTTGACCAAGTACTCCTTGTGCAAGCAGAGCCCCTGGGGTGCTGTTGGGTCCCACTGAGGCACAAAACTGTAAAAGATAGCTCCTTCCAAGGATGTACTTCTCCCAGAGCAGGCAGCCAAGCAACAACCCTGGCACCAGCCACCAGGGATATGGGGAAGACCAGGAAATTCGGTGAGGCAGGTTCACAGCTGGGATAAAGCAAGTGGCTGATCTCTGTCTATGCTCCCCAGCATCACAGTGGAAAAAGAGGTCTGGATAAGATGTGTGGGAAGCCTCTCCTGGACTCAAGCGGGTGAGAAGGGAAGGAGCATGCAGGTGCTTGTTGGGAAAGCAGGCCAGCAGGCAGAACTGATTGTCTGGTAGGGCTGGCAGAGTGGAGGCAGGACCTGCTCCCTCCCAAGACCTTAAGAAAGTGGGGAGGGAACATGCAGTTGTTGAAGTGGAGGTGCTATGTGTGATGGGTGGGAAGGGAGACTGGTGTCCAGCAAAGCTATAAGAGTTCACTGTCATGAGATGTCCCACAAGACATCTATCTGTGTCCTATAAACTCATAAATCACCTCTCAGCTTGAATCACTGCAGCAGCACAGCAATATTCTGCTGTCAAAGAGACATCTTTGTCTCTTCCCTACCTAAACATGGGCCCCTCCCTTCCCCCAGCTGCCCTTCCCACACTCACCGAAGGCAAACCCAGCTCTTTAATTCCAATCACAGATTCTGGAAATGATTAGTGGGCTGTCATCACTCAGCCCCACCGGATATTGGGCACGGGGCATTTCCGTCCCCTGTAATTGATCGTGTGCAGGGCTGCCTGGCTCTGTGGCGGGCAGGGGAGAAGGGAGTGAGAGCTGGGTGTAATGTTTCCCTCCACCTACCTCACTCACGGCTTGGCTGGGGAAACTGCTGGACCAAGAACAGGGCAAAGAATAAATTCATTCATGGCTAAAGGTAAGGGGACAAGGCAAAAAGGTTCCCCAAAGAGTTAGGCCTATCCTGTCTAGGAAAAGAAATGAAAAACAGTGTGGTTGGGACAGGGGGGCAACTCTGGGGCAGCCCCTTCACTGATGCGCAGAACTGCACTTTGTGAAACTGCTGTTGCATCCCTCAAGGGGCCTGGGAACTCAGTGGCCCATCCATCCAGGGTGCCCAGAGGCAGCTGCCAGCTCCAGCCTGATGGAGAGGATGCTGATCAGCATCGCACCCGCAGCCACTCGGCAGCCTTTGTTCCCTGCACTGCCTGCCCCTTTCCCAGGGCGCTCTCTGGCTCCTGGGAGCTGCCCGTTTGCCAGCTGCCTAGTGAGAGCTGCTATCTGCCCCGTGTGAATGTCTTGCATCCATCCAGCAGACTCCCAGCCTTCCGCTGAAATGTCTCATTGTGCAGCTGGCTGGACTACGTGAGCCTGGCTACGTGGAGCTTTGAAGTTAACTCTTCCTTTTGAGTCAACAGAGCTGTGTGGTGTAATTGTAAAATTTCCCTTCATTGGCTAACCTCCTGATGTTAACAAAAGCTCCCTGCTATGTAAACCGGCCAGATGCTGGAGGATGCTGTCTGCAGGCTCACGTACACTCCTTGTGCCACAGGAGGTGCTGGACTTGCACCTGCAGGCTCCCTGAGCCAGGCAGGGAGGTTAGAGCCACGTGCCCCACAGATGGGGCAGAGCCACTGGTTCCCTCATCCTTTTGTCAGTGACCTCAGATGTGTCTCCCTTCCTTTCAGATTACTTGGCCCTGCAGAAATCCTGGCTGAAATGATCTTGAATGTGGTAGTAATTATCTTAAGAAGAAGGGGTGAGGTTCCAGATGACTCGGGAATAAAGGCAGAAGGATAGTACCTGTTTTTAAAGGAGTAAAGGAAATAGAGTCACAGGACTTCAGAACTTTCAGGCTGCCTTCAGCAGTAGCAAGGGCCCTGGAACAGAGACCCTATTTGTAAGGCTGACCAAGGCGAGCAAAGTGAGAAGTAAAAGTCAACATGGGTTTGGCAACAGCCTAATTTCTTTCTACAAAAGGGTTGGAAGAGATGAGCAAGATGTGTCCTGGCTCTAATGCTGAGAGCTACTTGCATGATCAACCTGGTTGTTGGTTTCATAGATGTGTATTACATTCCACAGAATCATGGAATGTTAAGGGGTTGGAATGACTTAAAGATCATCTAGTCCCAACACCCTGTGCCATGGGCAGGGACACCTCACACTTGGCCAGGTTGCTCAAGGCTTTACCCAACCCGGCTGTGAACACTGCCAGGGTTGGGGCATCCACAACTTCCCTGGGCAACCTGTTCTAGTGTCTCACCATGCTCACAGTAAAGAATTTCTTCCTAATATCTAACCTAAATTTCCTCTCTTTCAGTTTTTCCTCTCTTTCAGTTTGTACCCATTACTCCTTGTCCTATCACTACAGTTCCTGATGAAGAGTCCCTGTTCAGCTTTCCTGTAGGCCCCCTTCAGATACTGGAAGGCTCCTATAAGGTCTCCATGCAGCCTTCTCTTCACCGGCCTGAACAGCCCCAAGTTTCTCCTCCTGTCTTTGTTGGGAAGGTGCTCTGGTCCTCTTATCAACTTTTTGGCCCGCATCTGGACTTGCTCCAGCAGTTCCATGTCCTTCCTTGTGCTGGGGACCCCAGAGCTGGATGCAGCACTCCAGGTGGGGTCTCACCAGAGCAGAGTAGCAGGGCAGAATCCCCTCCCTCGCCCTACTGGCCACCCTACTTTGATGCAGCCCAGGATTCCACTGTCCTTCTGGGCTGTGAGCGCACAGTGCCGACTCATGTTGAGTTTTTTGATTTGCCATGTGGTGGTTGCAGGCACTTTGGAGCTCAGGATGGGAGTTCAGGCAGGGTGTGATACTGGTGAAATGGATATAAACAGGATGCAATTCGTAAGGGCAAATGCAAGCCACACACAGCAGGATAATTTGCTGTATGCATATATGAGGGGGCAACAAGGCCTTCAGAAAAGGATGTGGATATCATTGAGGTGATGAGTGTCATTACTGAGTGACTTGATGACACACAGATGTGAAGAAAAACAAAAGTTGCTGCTAGGCTATATAAACAAAAGTGCCACAAGCACCAGGCATGCTGCAATCATTCCACTTTTATGAAGTATTGGGAAAGCCTCGTACTTTCTGGATATATTCAGTTTAGGTAATACAGTTCAAGAAAAGCTTAGACCTATTAGAGTCCATGAAAGATGATCAGCAGCCTAGTAACCATGACCTATGAGTAAAGTTTCAAAGAACTTAATTTGTTTAGTCTGCTTATGAGAGGAGGAAAGGGAAAACGTGACAACCTTCAGATTTGTAAAAAGGGTCCAAAAAAGAAACCAAACAAGTTGTTCTCCATCTTCAGGAGGTTAGACTTAAGGTTAGACATCAGAAAAACTTCGCAGCTCCTTAAGGGCTTCTATTCTCTTAAGACAGAGGGCTTTGCAGAGACCATGCAATCACAGAATCACAGAATGGGTCAGGTTGGAAGGGACCACAGTGAATCACCTCGTCCAACCTCGCTGCTCATGCAGAGCCATCCTAGAGCACATGGCACAGGATTGTGTCCAGATGGTCCCTGAGTATCTCCAGTGATGGAGACTCCACAAACTCTCTGTTGTGGTAATCTATTCCAGTGCTGGGTCATCCACACAGTAAAGAAGCTCTTCCTCATATTCAGGTGGAACTTCCTGTGCATCAGTTTCTGCCTGTTGCCTCCTGTCCTATTGCTCGGCAAAACCAAAAAGAGCCTGGACCCATCCTCTTGGCACCTTCCCTTGAGATACTCACAGACTGATGAGGTCCTCTCTCAGCTGTCTTTTCTTGAGGCTGAACAGGCCCAGCTCCCTCAGCCTTTCCTCTAAAGAGAGATGCTCCAGTCCCTTAATGATCTTTGTTACCCGCCACTGGACCTGTTCCAGCAGCTCCATGTCTCTCTTCTACTGGGGAGCCCAGAACTGGACACAGCACTCCAGATGTGCCTCACCAGGGCTGAGTAGAGGGGCAGGATCACCTCTCTTGATCTGCTGGCAATGCTCTTCTTGATGCATCCCAGGATTCCATTGGCCTTCTTGTCCACAAGGACACACTGCTGGTCATGGACAGCTTGTTGTCCACCAGGACCCTCAGGTCTTTTTCCACAGAGCTGCTCCTCAGAAGGTCAGGTCCCAGCCTGTACTGGCGCCTGGGGTTATTCCTCCCCAGGTTCAGGACCCTGCATTCGCTCTGGGCTATGTTTCAGACGTCTCTGAATGACAGACATCTTCAGATACCTCCGCCCATCTTTCCAGCCTGTCGAGGTCCTTCTGAAGGGCTGCACAGCCCTCTGGGGCATTGGCCACTCCTCCCAGCTTTGTGTTGTCAGTGAACTTGCTGAGGAGGCATCTGCTCCTTCATCCAAGGATAAGTTAAACAACACTGGGCCCAGTATTGACACCACTAGTGACAGGCCTCCAACCAGACGCTCCGACAACACGATCTCCTTCTTGAGAAATTTCCAAAACCAAGATGCTGCAAATACTCATCAGGCTTGCTTGGATAGTGATATCTGTCCTTGGCAGAGATACAGCTAGACGATGTCTCAGGTGCGCTGTTTTAGATCATGCACCATTACGCGGTAAGGCACAGCTGGTCTTTGCAGGGTGACAAGGGCATAACAGTGATTCTCCCAACATTGCCGTGTTTTCTAGGCACCGCACCATATTCCCTGTTTCAAAAAGTGGATAGCTTTGCAGGATACATGGCATAACACCAGAAAGCCTAAATGAAGCTTAACCTGCTGTTCAGACAGACCTGCCCTTGAGCTGACAGAGGACAGCAGGCTGCTATCATTTCTTCATGGGAAATGCAGTGGTTTAGTTGCACTGTGGAGGTTCCTAAATTTGCAGTCAACCAGAAAGGCTTATTACATCATTCCTGTGTACAAGAATCAGATGGGAAGACTTCTTGAATAGGTCCCTCATTTGGTGATGGGTAGATAACAAGTGAAGATCAAGAGAGGAGGTGGAGGAAGCCTACCCTTTGTGGTGGATGAAGTTCAACCACTAATGGAAGATAAGCTGCAAATGTGGAGTAAACAACAGTCTTTGAATGAGGTTTCATGACAGCTGGAGAAGGGGGGCTCAGTCTCCACCAGACCTCACAGCAGGAGAGCACAATGAAGCTGCAGAGTCCTTCAGGGATTCATTGTGAAGGTGAACCCACAGGAGTCCATCACAGCCATGCCAGACTTCTGCAGAAGGCTATCCAGAGCAGACCCGAGCTACCTTCCTTTTCACACAGACTTGTTGCCATTGTCTGCATGGGGAATCCTCTTCTGTCTGTGCTGGTTCAGCCTGGTGCTGAAGTGTGCAAACCACTCCTTCAAACTCGAATGCTCTGTGAAAGCTGGCTCAAGCAGTGGGTGTCTCTGCCAGAGGGTAAGCATGTTCACAGAGGCTGGGTGGAGTTTGCATGGAAAAACTAGACCCTAAACCTCGCTGACACAGAAAAGCCAACCCACCACACATTAGTGTAATGGAGGCATGTCTGCAATGAACGAGCTGACCGTTGTCTGGATTACAGCACTGAGATGAGAGAGGCCACTGTTGTATAACATCTGTCAAGAGCAGATGAGGTCTGCAGCAGAGACATTCCCCACAGGTTTATATGATTTTCAAGGACCTGAGGCAAATGATCTGTTTTCTACTTCTCAATGATTTCGCAGAAGAGTGACGTCGGTGATCTCATGACCCATTAATAAATAATTCCTCCAAACTCCTTGGCTGAATCACCCTTGTGTAAAGTGCAGGATGAAACCAAGGGGAATAGCCTCCTCCAAGATTTCATATTGCAGCTCAAGAGTATTTGATAAGGCCATACTGCAGAGATTACAAAATCCCTGTGCTTGGAACGGAGAAGGGGGTCACAGTGGATAATACAAATTAGATCTTGGAAAGTACCTTCTCTGGATGTCCTGCTTAGCCAAGATGAAACTTCCCCAGCAGTTGGTTCAATTCTGCTGGATGAAGAGAGACACATCTGTTCAACCCTCAGAAGCTACAACTGGCCCTCCAGACATTCCCGGCTTTCATTGGAAACCAAGTAGATTGTGTCTGCACTATTGATTTCTACCAGCCAGCACAGCTTTGCTGCTTGAGGGCATGAAGCAGGGGAACAGCCACACCAGCCAAACATCTCATAACATCTCATTTTTGTATCTGGCAAATTTGTTGCAGGGGCTGAACTTGGAGGAGTACCACAACTTCCTCTGCTCCCTGTCTGACTGTGGTACTCAGGAGACTGAGTCATCCATTTTTCATTTGGAGCTCCCTGTCGTTCCAAGGAAAAGGCTGTGCTTCCGGCATCCCTTGGTGTGTGGGTTTCCATTCATTTGTGGATGTCCAGGCAACATGCCATCCCCCTGACAAAATGGCTGCTGCTTAGTTCCTCTACTATTAGTTCATCCCTTAGGATTTTGCTAAATTTCTCCAAGTCTTTTGGACAGTCTGAGTAGAGAGCACTCAGTGTCTGGAGGTTTTGCACTGTGTTCAAGTCAGAAAGGCTGCCTGTCCTTTTCCCTTGATTCCTGCAAGTCCTGCACAAGGTAGGACTGAATCAGACCTTTTGCTGCTCCATATTTTCAGGCAGAAGAGGTGTTTCTGTTCTCATGACTTGTCAATGGGCTCTGTTAGCAAGAGTAAAACGTTAGGGAACACAATATCCCCTCTTGCCACCTGGTCCGGAGAATATTAGATGAATAAATATCCCAAGGCAGACCAGCCAAATCAGGGCCTTCTGACTGGGAGAAGTCAACCAAAGCAGACTGGGTGCTCATCAAGTGGTCCCCTTGCCCTGGGGAGCACATAACACATCACTTAATGGTGGGATCTGCTGATGTTGTCCTTGGTGTGGACAAAACTCCTCTGTTTTGCAGAAGGTGGTAAACAAGCCCTGGACCTCATCCCTTGGCTCCAGGGCATACAGTTGCAAAGCTCCTCTGATCAGTGTGGGAGGAAGGCCTCCACCCTCCTTATGGCTGCCCAGTAATGATCCCCAGCTGCAAGCCTCTCCCTTCCATGCCTGGAAACCCAGGCTGGCCTCAAGGGTGGGGCACAGGCTGTTTAACCCATTCCCTGGACGGTGGGATGGATGGATGGATGAATGAATGGACAGATGCTGCTGATGCACTGGGAGCCTCTCTGCTGGACTGGCTGGTTGGGTTGCCAGAAAGGTGCTGAAAGGCTGGGGATGCAGGGTTCATGTGCCAGGGGGAATAACAGTGGTTTTGCTTGCTCCCTGCTTGAATATGCTCCAGGGAGTAACATCTTCCCTGGGCCGATGGCTCTGCAGGCACTGGAGCATGACTGGGAGGTGTGCTGCTTGGCAGGAGGATGGGTTCTCCCCAGCACCTTCTTCACAGGGCTGTTCCCAGTGGCTCCTGCCAGCACCAGGGGGCTGGGGCTGTCCATCTGGCAGACGTGCAGGTCTGTGGGTTACTGCAGGGTGCCCTCTTCTTCCACAGCCTGGCATCCCGGCAGCACCTGGGACTTTGGCTCCATTTTTTAAGCAGCTTTTGTTCTTTCTCCGACCCTTGGAGAAGGTCGGCAGCAAGGACCCATCTCTGGCTGGCTCTTCTGTGCAGGCGCGGGCGAGCGGCCAGCTGCTGGTGTGATGCCTACGTAGCACCGGACCACGGAGATGGGGCACGAGATTCCTGAGGTGATGGGACTGAAGCACGAGAGTGGAGCGGCGCTGGATGGTGAGAGGCTTTCTCTGCTCACACAGCTAATAGACTAATTAGCAAGGAGCTCGAAACTTGGCTGTGTTTGTTGTCAAATGCAGGCCCCTTTCCAAGTGGTGTTAACAGCCTTTCCTTTTCAGTCTGTGCACATTGTACAGCCAGGGCTTTCTGCTGCTTTACAGAGGATTCTTCATTTAGTAATGGATATAGGCTGAATAGCTGTTGCAGCTATAGGTGACACCAGGGTCAGGAGTGAGGGGTGGCAGGGAGGGGGCAGGAAGGGGCAGGGTCCTGGGGCTGGGAGAGCAGTGGGAGGCTGGGAGAGGGGATGGAGGGGGCACTGACCCAGCCGTGCGTAACACGCAGCTGGGCTGGGGGCAGCGTGGAGCTGTGGGGACACTGCAGGCTGCCAGGGTGGTTCGAGGGACTTAGCCAGCTGAGCTTCCCAGGGACCTTTGATGGAAGGGGGGGGTGTCTATGGGTGAGAGAGGAGTGCATGGGCAAAGGTGTGCTTCCAAGAGAAAGGTATTGCTCCTCGTATGGCTCCTTGTGCCATTCGCCCACTTCTAATTAAGATGCATTTAAATTGTTTAAACGATTCCTTTGATAAACACTCCCCTTTCACACAAGAGACAAAAAGTTCACAGAGGCGAAAGGCTGCCGGCACTGGCAGGACGCTGGCAGCATGCGGGCGAGGGGCGGGCGAGCTTCCCCGCCACCCTGCTGCCAATGCAAATCTCCCAGCGCAGCTGAGCCGAGACCAGGGGAAACCGGGAGGGTTTCCGCCAGGTTCCCACAAGCACGGGAGCCGAGGCTGTGCCTGCAATCACGTCTGCCCGCAGGCAGCAGCCTTTGTAGGCGCCCCGGCTAATGGTTATTCACTGCTGGCCGGAGCAGGGACTCTCACCACCCTTCCATCCGGACACCTGGCATTTCAGGTCACTCCAGTGTCCCAAATGATGTGCTTCTGACTCTCCAAATTCAGCTCCTCCTCAGGATAGTCCCTTGGTTCTCCCTGGTGTGCCTGAGACCGAAGTGACTGGGGGCTCCTGGGGCTTCCCTGTCCCCCCAGGCCAGTGCTTTTTGCAGGGGAGGCAAGGGAGGGAGATCAGGGCTTTGCAGGAGTTTGCTTGCAACCCCAGCTGGAGGCAGGGTAGATGCCTGCACCCCTGGCTATCCCTCAGTGCTCCACAGTGCCTGGAACAGGGTATAATTCACACCTTCACCACACACTCAAATGCTGCCCCAGCCAAAGCGATGTGAGCACCTGCCAGCTGCACACAAATATTATCTGGGTGTCACGGCAAATATTAGGCACAGGGCCTGGAGTGTGCCCAGCCTCCCCCTGAGCTCCAGGAAGACTGCTTGCCCGCAGCAGGCCTGGCTTTCCCACAGACATTTGCAATGACATGGCACTGCTGCTGCTGTTTTCTTTGGATTGAGGCCAAATGGAAAAGCAGCTGAAGCAGCACAGACAGCAGGTAGCACAGAGCTGGGCTGGGGGAGTGCCCTGCCAATGCAATGGCTCACTTCCCTGGCATGGCACTGTGTAAGTTGCCCAAAACCTCAGGTGTAGGATGGTGGTTTGGCAGAGTCATGACTTCATGACAAAAGCCATGGCTGAAAGAGTTTGATGTATCCATACTCATTCATGTGATGCTTGGAGCCAGAAAAGGCTTCTAAAAACATGTCTCCTCCTGCTGCCAGAGATCCAGGAGAAATAAACTCCCTTTAATAGCAGCTAGGGAACCTAATATCGAACCAGGTATTTGAGCCCTCTTACACCCTTGCCACTTACTGCCAGGCTTTTGTCCCTGTAAAATCTCTTGGAAGATCTTGGAAGATCATGCAATGAGCACTCCATGCCAGCCCAAATTTAGCCAGCCCAAGGCTGCCTGGGGGCTGGTGACAGTGTGTGGAGCATGACTTGCCATCATGCTGGCTGTGCTCAGCTTCCCCAGCTGAGCCACTGACCCAGCTGCGACGTGGCCAGAGACACTTCTGAGATGGCTCTGCAGACTGCCGGGGTGCTGAGCACTGGCACCGACAAGCTCAAGATCTCTATTTGGGCCTCAGGGCCAAAGTTTTCCATGAGCATCAGCTTCTAGCCTGGAAAATACGTTTGGCAACAGGGTCAGGTTTCCAGCTAAGAAGAATGAATGATCTCACCACCAACTAGACTATTTCCAGAGTGACATTTCCCTAATGGAGTGCTCCAATGCTAAGCTCCTCTGAAGCAGTGCTGGTGGCACATGGCGGGGCCAGGCTGTTTCCCCATATGCCAGCTCAGCTTCATAATATCCTTTGCTTATCCCCCGTGTGTTAGGGATTTCAGTGCAGAGACCTGGCTGTATTTGCATTTCCAGCTTCTTTCTATGTTTGCCTCTCCGGGTTTGGATGTCTCCACCAGTTTTCTGAATGCTGGTAATTCCTACCCTTTCATCTCCCTTCTAAGATCTGTTTTAAATTCACACATCAGTTAATTTGTTTCTCATTTGGGATCCAGGCCTAGAGGTTGGACAACCATGGAGGCAATCTCTGTTGCAGATAGTTCTCAGTTTAAACAACCCCTGTAATTCCCTTTGAACAACCTCTTCCCTTCTGGTCCTCTCAGTTTATCCTTTAACTTGTCTTCTTCTTTCTGCTCCTTCCGTTGTCTGACCACACCACTTCTTACGCTTTTCACACCTGCTTTCTACTCATCCCAGCTTCCCACCTGCTACTTCTTGGCCCCTCTTCTTCCTCTTTCCCAGTGACCTGCTTGCTTTTCTGGTGGCAGAGAGGTTGCCATGTCACCCCAGCACTGTGCCCAGTGGTTTGAAGTGAAGTCCAACACGCTTTTGTTGGACCTTGCTGTGCCTTGGCCGACACGCCAAGGTGCCTTTCCACTAGAAGTACGGAAATGAACAGCCCACACAATCGGAGAGCTCTCGAGAGCTGGTTTGGACCCAGGAGCTTGGACCTTGTTTGCGTGTCTACCCATCTTAGCTGCTCTGCTCAGACTACCTGGATCAAAGGCTCACTCTTCCTCACTGAGCACTGCAAAGGCAGTTTGCAGGATGCAGTGAATGAAGGATGTGATTAGATCTGCCTTATTTGCCTCCATTGAAGGGAATGTGGTGGCAGCCCATCGCCAATCTAGCTTTTTCCAGTTTTATAGACACATAATTACTCATCTGCTTCAAGAAACTTGGGTTATTATTTGGCACCCCCTATTTTGCTGTGACTAGAAGGATGAATTATAAATATGCTGTGTACATGACGTGTTAGGTGGCAGTCAGGCATGCCTCAGGGCAGGGGTGAGGGGCAGGGGCAGAGCCAGGGCCTCGGGGCTGGGCTAGCAAGTCACAGTGAGGACATGAAGCTGAAAAGTGCTGCCTTCATGCAGCAGTTGTTACGTGTCAGGCCTGCTTATAGACTTAATGCTCTTAAATGCTTTTGCTCTCTGATAGCCAGAGGCTGGATAGTGGCCTTCTACAGTGAGTAACTGAGAAATGAATAAAATATTTACAAGCACGATTGAAGCTGGTGTTCCTGCCCCCCCATGACATTTGCCTCTCTCTGCCTGCAGTCTTCTTTGTGTCTCCCCTGCAAAGAGCCAGGGCTCTGCGACAATGCCCATTGGGCTGGTCTGCAAGTGGCACCCAGCAAAGGAGGTAACTTGCTGTCCAGGAAAAGGCACCAGCCACCCCCAAACCCGTGTGCTACTGCTTCCCATTGGGTTTGTCTGCTGCAGGATGAGTATCTTTCTCAGAGGATCTCCGCTGCTGAAATCCCTCCCCTCTGAGGAGCAGTTGTTTGGGTTGGATATTCCAAAAGCGTGCAGATGCAGCTGCGAATGGCAGAGAAGCACAGCTGACAGGCACTGGCTGCAGAGTCGTGACCCACAGGAGCTGCTGCGGGCTCTATCCCTGCATAGCTACACAGTTGCTACCTCCCCGGAGAGCAGAAGTGCTACGTGCTCTGCGGGACGCAGGGACACCTTGGTTGTGGTGTGGGTATATTCTTAGTCATGCCAAGGGTGGGTTTGAGTAATCCAGTCACTACGTGCCTATTGACCGGTGTGTGATATTCCAGGGATTTTCCTACCCCAGCGGTGTCACCCACGTGTGTGTAACTGTTACTGACAGCTGCTGACTCATGGATGCAGCACACCAACTCTCTCCAAAATATTTGGAAACCTCATTCATTTCCAGGAGATGAGGAGAATGAGACTAAGACTTAACTCGCAGCTGGCCTGTGACATAATGCACAGAGGTGCACACAGAGAAGCCATGTCTTCTGTAGTGCTCCACTGTGTCAGTCCCCTTCCCTTCCCTTCCCTTCCCTTCCC